>JAGXJF010004164.1:0-92393 GCA_019208055.1 Stipa capillata
TTGTGGCGCTGTATGTCGACGGTGTGGGAGAGTTCCAGGAGCGGCGGGGCGGCGTGTCTGACGTTGTGAGGAGTGCGCTCTCTGGCCGACAGGACCAAGGCGTAGGCCGAGGCGGTGCTCGTGGGGACGCTTAGGGCGTGCTGGCGGCGACCGCAGGAGGCGAGGAGCGGAGGAGGGCATAGGTGGGACGGCGGAGGCGCACTGGTGGGCGGCTGTTTTTGGGGAAAACAGCGTCGGCGTGTCCGAGGGAGGGATTGCCACTTTTGTTCCAGGGAGGAGAGAGAGGGGGCGGAGGCGCCGATGGAGCGTCGTCGGACGCGTGCCCGGCCACGCGGCGGCGGGGCGCTGTGGGCGGGCCCCGCTTGGCTGAGGGATGGCGCGGCGGCGCCCTGGGGGAGAAGGGTGCGGTGCGGCATAAGGGGAGGGAAAGGGGGCCGAGGCCATTGCGTGCGGGAAGAGGAGAGCTGTGGCCATGCCCAGCGCGAGGGAAGGGGTATTTATTATTTTTTTATTGCAGCCAATTTATGAATTAGCTATAGGTTGAAACTAGGAACCACTATTCAAAGACTTTTAAAATTCGAAAAGGACATCGGCAACTCCTCTAATTGTTCTAATTAGCAATAACTTCGTTGAATTATAATTGAGCTTAAAGTGAATGGCCGAGAAAATTTACTTTAAGGTGTTTCACAATCTTCGCTCAAGGTCATTCGTATTCTGTTTCTAGGGTTTTCGAGTGAGTCGAATTGAATGACCTAGATGCATGCATGTATGGAAGAACTCCTATTTATTCACGATGATCTTCCCTGATCTCATGTATTAAGACTTAATTGGGTCATTACAAAGTCCCCCCGACGGAGCGTGGGAAGAGGACCGCCGATGCCGCCTTCGGGGGCAGAGCAGTTCTTCGAATTCGCCGACTCCACGGCCGCCGCACCGAGGCAGCAGGCCTCGGGGCCCAAGAAGCGTGTCCCCGTTCCCCGATCCTCAAGTAAACACCGAGTGAACGTCTCCTGCTCTTTGTGTCATACGGATAAAACTAACGAACTGATGTTTCTGTAGGTCAGGAGGAGGGGGATATTCCAAAGGACTCGCCGAGTGCCCCGTGGTCCGGTCAAGGGGGGAGCAGTCGGGACCAGATGCCGCGGCCCTCGTCTCCTCCAAGGGCGACCGCAACTCCCTTCCCACACGTCCCTTCTCCCCGACGGAGGCGCGCGCAGCTTTACCTTCCGCTCCTCAGCCGAGATGCCCAGCGCTGGAGCGCCGGCTCCGCTGCGTCAGAGGAGGCAGCCCAAGTCCGCGGGACAGACCCATCAGAACCGCAGGGAAATTTGGCGATGCCGGTGGAGAGGTCAAAATTGATCGACGTGCCCCCTCCTCTGCCGGGCTCCCAGCTGGCGATCCAGCCACTACGGTTCCGCAAACGACCCGCACGGCTGAAGCGAAGTCCTCCGGGAGATCGACGATGTCCGGGAGGCGGAAGTATGGGACGAGCGGTGGACATCGCCCGCCCAGCTCAGAGAGACGCCTCCCGGCGTCTGTTGAAGACGGCGAGGGAGAGTGCCAACCTGCTGAACAGCAAACTTCGCGTTGATGCAGGTAACGGCTTTCGCCTTGTATTTCTATTTCTGTTATTCTGTTTTTGCCTATGAGTACACCGATGGTGCACCCACTAGGGAGTAGCCCCCGAGCCTTCAGCTGACTGTTAGTAGTCGGCGGAGGGTCCTTTGTTTATTCTATAGATTTCACTCTGGGTGCATGTAGCCCCCGAGCCTTCGGTCGACTAGATTAATCGGCGGAGGTCCTCTGTTGATTCTGTAGATTTCACTCTGAGTGCACGTCAGTGCACCCAGAGTGGTGTAGCCCGAGCCTTCACTGGGTCAAGGAACCGAGTGGAGGTCTGAACGATTTTCTCGAGTAGCTAACTTTCTGTGCTGTTTCTTGCAGAATTTAACCAAACGGTCTAGAGACAAGACCGAATTCCTCCAGTGAGCAGCTCTCGGTCTTCGATTGACTCGGCCAGCGCAGGCCGAGTGGGACAACTTGAGGGGAAACCTCCAGACGACGCAGGAGGTAGCCCGCGCTCGACGTGGTCGAGATCGCGGCCCTGAGAGGGGCTTCTTTGATATTTTTTGTTTCTTGTCGTGTTGACTTGCCTTCTGCAGCTGCTGAAGACAGAGGCCTCCAGCTCAGGGAGGAGCTGAGACATGAAGGCCACGTCGGTCAACTTGCCTCCGCCGAAGCAGGTCTGCCAAGCTTCAAGAGGAGCTCCGGGCGGAGAAGGCTCGAGTCAGGCAGCTGGAGGAGGAAGCGACCGTCATTAACGGTAGCCTGAGAAGGGCTTTGGAGGCTGTCGAGTCAGCGAACAAGAGGCCGTAGACTCCGCCACCGGTAAGTTCTTGACTCGGGTCTTGTTCGGCTCGAGGCCCGCTGAACGCCTTGCTAATGCCTCTGTTTTGTCCTTCGTAGCCTCCAACTGCGCATCAACAAGATCAGCGAGACAGCCGAGTCCTTAAAGACGGCAGGTTGACAGCCTGTGACGCTCTGTGGGAAAACGACCCCGTGCCGGACCACGCGGGATTGTGATCATGGAGTGTCTTCGATGAGTGCCCGATAAGGCTAGGTGGCTGCAGAGGAGGTCTCGCGATCCGGAGCTGTTTTTGTTGCTCGCGGTGGCGAAGTCCCACTACCCTTGCTTGACATGGAAGCAATAGGGGAAGCGTATGTGCTGAGTTCCCGACGAAGAAGTCCCGGAGCTGATGAAGACGGTCGAAGGCACGGCACACTCCCTCGTCGACCGCGCCAATCTGTAGGATAAACATGTGTGTCAACTGCTCAGAAAGTCCGAGTGAATATTTGTTCATGCATGTTTTGGTAGAGAACTTGGCTTAAAGCCTATCATCTTTCTTTCTTCGCAAAAGATTTGTTCGTGTGTAGGTTAATCTATTGTATGTGCTCTTGCCGACCCATCGTAGCCCCCTTTGCGTAGAGAGTAGTCGTGGGCTGTTTTCCCATTTAGCGCAGGGTTGTGGCGTAAACCGGCCATCGAGAGCAAAGAATTAACGTCGAATTGTATACACAGTACTAAAACAAGTTGCTCGAATGAAAAAAGCCCGAGTGCGTTTGGGCGCACCCAGGGTGGTGTAGCCCCCGAGTATCCGTTATGCGCGGCCGAGAGCGTGCATAGCGGGCCAGTCGGGAACTCCGAGAATTGCTTCAAATGGAGCGAACAAATTTAGGCATAGAAGCGACGTAGCTGTTTGAAGTTCCATGCATTGGTGATGTTGTTGCCGCCGTTATCCTTCAGTCGGTAAGACCCCCAGGCGTAGAACTTCGGCGACCACGTACGGACCCTCCCACGGTGGGAGAGCTTGTGCTTGTCTTTGTTGGACTGGACTCGGTGTAGAACCAAGTCGCCAATGTTGAACGAGCGGAAGCCGCGTACGTGCCTGCTGTGATAGTGTCATAGGCACCTGCTGGTACTTTGCCGACCGAAGTAAAGCGACTTCGCGTGCTTCTTCGATCTGGTCGAGTGCATCTTGTCTTGCTTCCGCTGACTCGGCCTCAGTGTAGACGCGGATGCGTGGAGACCCGTGGTCCAGGTCAGTAAGCAGCACGGCCTCGGCATCCATATACGATGAGAAAGGTGTGTACCCGGTTATCGGTTGGGTGTAGTCCGCAGGCTTCAGAGTACCGAGGGCAACTCGGCTGCCCATTTACCGCAAATTTCTTCAGGCACTGGAAGATCCGAGGTTTGATGCCTTGCATAATCAAGCCATTGGTCCGCTCAACCTGCCCGTGGTGTGTGGGTGTGCCACGGCAGTGAAGTTGATGGCCAATGTTGTAGTCATCGCAGAATTGGAGGAAGGCGCCGCCGGTGAACTGAGTGCCATTGTCTGTGATGATGCTATTAGGACGTCGAAACGATATACTATGTCCCGGAAGAATTCGACGGCCTTTTCAACGGTGATCGTGGCGACTAGGCTTGGCTTCAATCCCCCTTCTATCAAAGACCACCGAACCACACCCCGAAGAATCTGATAGCACTCAGCAGACTCCGCAAAAAGTCCTCGTCATCACCCCCGACTGGGCAACGCCCTTCCTCGACTACCTCCTGCGAGACACTCTCCCGTCGGATCAGACCGAGGCGCGCCGCCTCGCGAGGCGTGCCAAGGCTTATGTCGTCGTTGAGGCGAACTCTACAAGAAGAGTGTCTCCGGAGTACTCCAGCCGGGACGACATCCCGACTGGACCCCAGCTTGGCAAGCACGTCTGCGTCTTCGTTGTCTCGGCGGAGACATGCGTGATTTCGAGGCCATCGAACTTGGTTTCCGAGCCTGCGCACCATCATGGCAGTAGGCGTTTCCATGTCTCGGTCTCTGCAAGACCAATCCTTCATCACCTGCCTGAACACCAGTTCAGAGTCTTTTGCGCGGGCGAGGAGCTGACATTGGATTCCGAGTGAGGTCTTGCCATCTTGCTGGGTCCACAGGTCATCTAATCAGCTGTGACACCAGCCACTTTATAACCCTTTGGCCTATATAAGGAACTCGCGTTCCCCATGAAAACCTGTTCGCCTACAGAAACCCGAACTTCCGCTAAGCGCAATAATTTCTCGAGTTTTCATCGGAATTGTGATTTTCGACCTACCAAAAAGTTTTCAACTCGTCAGAGAAGCTTTCTGAGGCGCCCCAGCATTGTTTCATCCGCCGCCTTGCAAAGTTTTCGATCAAAGTAAGCATCAACCAACCGTCCCTGAGCTTGCCCTAGCTTCATGTCATGCAATCTCTCAAGAACTTAATCCAGTAGCGCATTGTCCTCGATTAGGTTGGTTTAGGCTTGGTTTAGCTTTCTGGTCTCATCTAGCTCGAAACCTAGGGTGAAATCTTGTTAAACCCTAGTTTTCATGAATCTGCGTTCCACCTCTGTGCGTAGCTGTGTCACCGTTATGGTCTCACCTGTCACACATGTATGCCTATTCACGGGCAAAGACTTAGTTGGGATCTAAGTCCTCACCTGTGCCACCTTGTCCTCACACAGGTGAACAACACAGCTACTATCTTCTGGGAGAAAAGAAGGTATTGCTGTGGGGTTGAGCTCAGCGGCGACGAGGTCGTTCGTTCTCACCTCACCGAGGTTGGGGGCGTCGGTGGCGAGCTTGCCGACGCTCGGGAGGGAAGAGGGGGAGGGCTGAGAGCTCACGAGGGAGGAGAGGAGCTTGGGGAGAGGTGAAAGGATCGTAGGTGCCGACTAGAGGGTGCGTGAATAGGAGGCTAATCAAATTTTAAACAATTACTTCAAATTAACAGGTTTAAGACTTAGCAGGTTTAAGGTTTTAGCTAGCTGTGAGACAGATCAACTACTCAGGTAGAATTTCATATGTAAATTAACATGTAGCTGTCACACAGGTGGCTAACACAGGTAATCTAAAAGCCCTAAACAGATATATGACAGATAGTTGTGTAACAGATAACTGGCACAGATATGAGATAAGCAATAAGGCTTGCCGATCTTGTCAGCGATGAAGTCTAGCTTTCCGAATCGGAGAAACTGTCCTGCATCGGGGACAACGTCCAGGGAGCGAATGTCATGATGCTGCCCGGAACGAAGTCGCCGTAGTTATTCAAGAAACCCATGTGGACCTGTCCGGATGGATCTATGTGCAGCCCCTACCTGGCGTGTTAACTGTCGGTGTTTAGATCCAGCAATATTTGAATATAGAGCAGTGTGAGCACAGCAGATCCAGATGGGTACACCGGGAGACAAAGTTTAGGCAGGTTCAGACCTCAAGAAGAGTAATACCCTACGCCATGTGTTTGGTGGTTGGTATTGCTTGTATCCCGAGTGCCGCAAGATCTTGAGATTAGATCTCTAGATTGCTAGGGCTATGTGGATATGAAAATACGAGAATGTATGTTGCCTCGTGTGGATCTACCAATCGGAAGGTCCCTACCTGACCTTATATAGGCGGCCGGGTAGGGTTACAAGATCCGAATCAGTTTATAGATTGATCTCCTAATTAGTTACAACTGAATCCAGAGTTGCTGGGTAAGTACTTATTCCTGTCTTGTACTCCAAGTCGATGAGCCGTACCCGTGTAGAAGTCGGACTCCGAGTGGTCAGCCTAACCCATCCTATGTCCGGAGGCCCGGCTTTGTTCTCCTTGACGATACCCGGGCGCTATGCCATCGTCAAGATGGAATGATTAAATGAGGCCAAAGAGATGAACTAGCATTTTCAGCTCTTATGTGATATTTAGCATTATATTATTGTGTATATATACTCGGGATTATACTGATATTCAGGATTAAATCGCTCTTGCTACACGAAAAAACAATTGGGGATTTATCTCTTTTCTGTGCTCAATTAGAACTCGAATATTTCAGGGAAACGTAGTAGCATCAAAAGAACGGATTTAAACGTCACTCGCACTGGCTCGATTGATATGTGTCACTCCGTCATTCGCCATGTCCAGATCCAGACGTAATGGTTGTAAAAGAGTTCACATACACTAAGGATAATTGGCCATGCACGGTCGTCACCCTCTTGCCCCGCCTGTGTTCGAGTCCTGACTCGGCTTTGATGCTCATCCTCTTCTTAAGTGAATGCCAAAGCTCCTGGTCAAATCTAAAAAGAAAAAAGAAAAACTGGAACATTGGTGTGGTGTGTGTGCGCGCGCGTGTTCTAGCTACTTCATTGCGCGTACGTAGTAATTTCATGAGGTGCTGTTTTCTCTATCTCCTTTTCATCGTTTTCCCTTTGGACATGTGTCTTTTTCATTGTTAATTTTGTGCTTTTTTCTAAGCTCTTGAAATATTTTGTCTTCTTAATTATCCGATTTCTTGCAGATGGCTCTCAAGTTTGTTGAACTAGATGACTGTTATAATGTCGCTACACATAAAGCGGTTGAAAATTAAAAATGATCATACAGACATCACTATACAAACCAATAGTGTTTACTAGAGGTCAAAAGGGTCTTCTCTGTTAGGTCCTTTTATTTTAACCTACATTCACATTGTCCTATCTCGCCGCACAAATTTGTGTGGTCTGTGAAGGTCCCACCTAGGATCAAAGTTTTCCTCTGGCTAATGTTACGTCGCAGCATTCTTACAAGAGATACTTTGCTTAATAAGGGACGGAAATGGGAGAAAAAAATGCTCATTTTATTCTGCAAATGAATCAATTGGTCATTCATTCTTCGGTTGCCCTCTAGCTCAGTATGTCTCGAGAGTTGTTCAGTGTGCCTTCAATCTGACCAACTCTCTCAGAAGCTTGGCGCATTTATGTGATAATTGGATGCATAGTTTCAAAGAAATCTCTAAGAGGACTGTTGCTGCTGGTATTGCTGCCGTACCTTAGCCCCTTTGGAAGGCTCGGAATAGAGCATGTTTCCAGGGCAAGCTGCCTAATGATCCTAATGCTATGATTCAGTCTATATGTTATTGGATTGACTTGTGGTGGATTTGCAAAAGGAATAGTTGCGGGACACTCTCCACCGGAGTGCCACAAGGCTCGTGGTGCTGGTGGCAAAGGTGTTTAGTAGATCCAGAGAGTGGCTCCAGTTAATCAGCGAATTGGCGTGGGCTAGAGACTTCAGTCTGGCTGGTCTTTGAACGTCGTGGTTTCTACTGTGGCTATGCGGTTCTATCCCGATCTATGTTTGCTTGTAATTGTAGATGCTTATGACTATGACTGATAGGGGCTTTCGGTCATTCGTACTCTAGGCATAGTATGCCTATTTGGATCTTACGTTTTTGTTTTTGCTTTTGTAAACTGGTGATCGTTTCCTTAATGAAATCAGGGACAAGGTCAATTTTAGCCCAAAAAAGTATTTATTAGAAGTGTGCATAGTCTAAATTTGAGGAAACTCAAAGGTGACAGAGCATACTACGAATAACCCTTAGACGACGAGGCGCTCAACTTGTTCGATGTGTGGGTCGTATTATTGTCAAGAAAAAGTTCGTCGGATACCATACATTGGACAGCCCTTTGTGAGGTGGGACGGCTCATGTGACACATGCCCATTGAGAAGCGTGGCCCTATACATAGGCCCTGTTTGGTAGGGCTGGGGCCGGCTGCCCTAAGGAGCAACTGTCTAGAGAATAGGTAATGCCGCTTGGGAGGGCTGCTGATTATTGAGTTGGTTCTCTGAGCTGAGGAGGAAAATGTCTGGAATACTCTTAGCTTGTATGTAAGCTGTATAATTGTTAAACCATGTTTGTGATGAAGTTAATGGAGGTGAAGCTACTATTTGGCGTTCACGACTTTGTCATATTAACTTTGGTTGTATGACGCGGCTTGCCAGTTTGAATTTAATCCCAAAAGTCATAGTCAAAGACTCTAAATGTCAAGTTTGTGTGCAAGCTAAGCACCTCGTAAGCCTCACAAGGCTCTAGAGGAAAGAAACTCGGCACCATTAGAGCTCATACAGTCGGATCTCTACGAGATGAATGGTGTGTTGTCGCAAGGTGGAAAGAAATACTTCATGACATTGATTGATGATTCCACTAGATATTGCTATGTATATTTCTTGAAAACCAAAGATACGGCCTTACACTACTTTAAAATCTATGAGGCAGAAGTTGAAACCAATTTAAAAGAAAGATCAAAAGGGTTAGGTCAGATTGTGGTGAAGAGTATTTTTCTAAAGAGTACACTTTATTATGTGAGGAACATAGTATAATCTATGAGAGGACGCATCCCTATTCACTTTCATCAAATGGGGTTGCCAAGAGGAAGAACTGCACTCTAACTGATTTGGTTAACACCATGTTAGATACTGTGGGTCTATCCAATGCATGGGTGTGGGGAGGCTATATTGGCTTCTTGTCATGTCTTCACAGGGTTCCTACAAAGAATAAAGAGATAACCCCATTTGAACAATGGGAGAAGAAAAGGCTAACACTATTGTACTTGCGTACTTGGGGTTGCTTGGTAAAGTCAATGTGCCGATTCCCAATAAAGCAAGCTTGGACCTAAAACTGTAGATTTTGTATTTCTTAGCTATACTCATCATAGCATTGGTTATAGATTTTTAGTGGCGAAATCTGGAATATCTGACATGCATGTCAATAGAACATGGAGTTTAGAGATGCCACATTCTTCGAGGATATTTTTTCTATGAAAGATATGCCTAGCAGTTCTAGTCAGGAGTCTTATCAAAATCCTGATCCTGCCATTCAAATGGAATATTTTGAACAAACACTTGAGAAAAATCCTAAGGAGAAAGACAATGAAGCTCCTAGGAGAAGCAAGAGACAAAAGACTGTAAAATCTTTTGGTGAAGATTTCATTGTAAATCTCATGGATGATACTCCCAGGATTATTTCAGAAGCTCATGCATCTTCGGATGCAGACTACTGGAAGGAAGCAGTCCATAGCGAAATAGATTCTATTATCGCTAACGGAACTTGGGAGATCACAGATTGTCCTTATAGTTGCAAACCAGTAAGATGTAAGTAGGTATTTAGTAAGAAGCTTATGCCTGATGGTACTATTGAAAAGTACAAGGCATGACTTGTGGCCAAGGGTTACACCAAGAAAGAAGGTGAAGACTTCTTTGATACTTACTCACATGTGGCCTGAATGACCACCATTCGAGTACTACTGTCATTAGCTGCCTCGCACGGTGTTTCTTGTTCATCTGATGGACATCAAGATATATTTCCTGAATAGAGAGTTGGACGAGAAAATTTGTATGGAGCAGCCAGATAGATTTGTACTAGATGTGTAAGAAGGAAAGATTTGTTAGTTACTGAAATATTTGTATGACCTTAAACAAGCACCTAAGCAATGGCATGAGAAGTTTGACAGAATTCAAACATCTGTAGGTTTTGCTGTCATGGTGAGGGTGAGGGAGTTATACATTGCTTTTATATTGATGACATAGTGATCTTTGGAACTAACCTTCATATCATTGAGGAGGTCAAGGCATACTTGTCTCATAGTTTTGAGGATCTAGGAGTAGCTGATGTTATTTTGATCAAATTGTTAAAATGTGAAGATGGTGGGATCACAGTTTTGCAAACTCACTATCTGAAAAAGGTCTTGAGTTGTTTTGGCTATATGGACTGCAAGTCTTCTCCAACACGTTATGATCCTAGTGTGTTGTTTCGGAAAAACCCAAGAATAGCCAGGGATTAACTGAGATATTCTCAAATTATTAGCTCACTTACGTATTTAGCTAGGGCCACCAGGCCTAGCATCGCGTTTGCTGTGGACAAACTATGCCGGTTTGTTTCCAATCCAGAACATGATCATTCGCATGCTGAGATATTTCTGAGCTATCTGAAAGGCACAAGGAGCTATGGCATTCACTATACCTGGTATCCAAGGGTACTGGAGGGTTATAATGATTCAAACTAGATTTTTGATGTTGATGAGATCAAAGCCACTAGTGGATATGTATTCACTCTTGGAGGTGGCGCTGTATTCACTATACCTGGCAAGCAGGCCATCTAACAAGGTCAACAATGGAAGCATAATTCACAGCATTAGATACAGCCACTTTGAAGCAGAATGGCTTCAAGAGCTCTTAATGGACTTGTCGGTGGTTGAAATACTAATACCGACTATCCTCATAAACTACGATAATCAAACAGTGACTGCCAAAGTAAACAGTTCTAAGGATAACATGAAGTCATCTAGACATGTGAAGAGAAAGGTGAAATCTGTTAGGAAATTGAGAAACTCCAGAGTGATAGCCTTAGATTACATCAAAACGGCTAAGAATCTGGCAGAAATCCCTTTACAAAAGGTTTGTCATGAAATGTGATAGGCACTGCATTGAGGGAGATGGTTATGAGACCCACGTGAGTTAACCATGGTAGTAACCCAACCTATGTGGTCGGAGATCCCGTGAAGTAGGACCTGGGAAAAGCAATTCATTGGTTAACTGGAGATGCAATAGTCTGATAATTTGTATGGCACGTTGGTTTTATCTTAACGTGTTTTGTGGCTTGTATAAGTAAAGATGTTGTCCTACATAGCAGTCTTGAAAGAAAACACATATATGAGCCCGACTAGTAAGTTCATGAAAGACTAGAAGTATGACTTATATGCTCCAAACCGAGGGGTAGCCTACGATAGCCTAGTACTAGCAAAGACTTGAAGTGAAACTTATTTGCACAAACTATCAATTCAAGGTTTAGTTCATTGTGCAGTTGTGGATGAATATTGCTTTCTGTTCTAGATGGATGTTCAATCTTAACCCGTCTCCACTGAAACACTGGCATATCAAACATTACAGTGGATCAGAAGACAAATTAATGTGCCCTTGGGATCTGGTGAGAGACTATTAGATTTAATTGAGCTTGGCCCATTATAAACAATTAAATTAGAAAAACCCAAAGTACATTTATTTGGCAAAGAGGTGTAAACCCTTTAGTCCCATATGGAGAGTTGAGTAGAGGTATACCAACTTAAAGGTAGGATGTGACACCCTTGTGGCATTGAAGGAAATAACACAATGCGTGCGCTCATTCACTCGCTCGCTCACCTTGTCGCACCAGGGCGTGGGATGTGCATGAGCTCGAGCAAAGGCGTGGCGAGTCGGTGCAAGTTGGGCCTCCCCAAGAACAGAGCAATGTATGGCTTCTGTCTTCCTCTAGTACTTGCTGCTACTTCCAACGCTTCTCCATTTCGGCATCTGTGTGCATAGCTGTTAGAGAGATTAGGCCTTTGAAACCCTGTCTCTCGAGATCTTGTACTAGGAGAGGGCAAATAAGGTTTTTACTTCGTCTACATCATGGCGGGCCACGACCACAACAACGGCTCCGCTACTATCTTCCCCGCCAACACCACATACATCTTATGCATTCTCATGTCCGTGCTTGCGTTGGGCTTTGGCTTAACTATTTATGTAAGTATGAGAGATATGCTAGTATACTACCCGCTAAAAACTTGTATGTTTAGTTTGTCTGAAAATATTTTGGTGACTAAATATGTCACTGAATTATATTTATGTTGTATTCCATGCTTTTTATTTTTGGTGACACAGCTAAAGCAACTATGCACACCTATCAAAAAAAAGGAAGAAGAGTTCTAGCTCAATCAGTACTGAGACTCTCTCTTCTTTGGACGTACATAGACCAATATCCCCTTCACAGTTCCTGGTTTCTGAGACAGAGGAACAAGCTGCAGAAAAGGCCCATGCGCCCACATCGTCACCCAAGGCTGGGACAAATAAGCCTTTAGAAGCTGTTCAGACTTCATCTCAACAGCTGTCCCAACCAGCTGGGTCTCAGGCAGCCGATGCCCCAGTGGAAGCTCCACAACTGCCTTTGCCATCAGTGTCACAGCCAGTTGATACCGAGGTCACTTCACCTGTTGCTCATCTCTCATAGTCCCTACCTGTGGCACAGGCAAGTCACTCAGCTAAAGCAGAAGAAAGTTCTGAGAGCCTATCAGATGATGGCAGGGTTGTTTCAGTGACCCTCCAAGAACAAGGGAGTCTCGATCAGACTCTGATAAAGAGTATATAGCTGAAGAAACATCCTCCAGCTCAGAGTCAGAACAAGAGGCAGCAGCAGAAGAACCAGAGACAACAGCAGAGGCAGATGTCAGCGGTACGGGAACTAGGGTTCCCTTAGCCGTCGACAGAGGCCCAAACCTGATGCCACGTCACCCAAAGGACGTGGGAATTGGGAGTATGCGCTCGGGGGCTTGCCCCCCGAGCACTGTGCCCGCTTGGCCCCTACGGGTTTAGGCCAAGTGGCCCACGTGCAGCAAGTGGTCGAGGATGCGTGCTCGGGGGTCCCCGAGCACCTTTAGGTTCCTCCCCCGTGCCACGTGGCAAGGTGCCCCGAGAACCCCTCGGGGGCTCCATCCCGAGTACCGCTCGGGGGGATTTGACCCCGAGCAATCCACGTGGGTCCACCAGTACACGTGGCGGGGGATCCGCGGCGCCCTCCAGAGGGCCCCAGCGGGCCCTTTCCACGTGTCCCATCGGGCGCATTTAAGGCCTGTCCGGTGCATTTAATGCCTGTCAGCAGGCGTGCCTACTCTAGGCCCAATGCGCCGTCCACCGACGTGATAAGGCCTGTCAGTTATCATCTGACACGCTTTATGACTTTCGGGCACGGTACGGCATGCCCGGTGCGTCCCTTGGGTCCGTGGGACCTGGGCATGGTCACCGTGGCGGGTTGCTTGCCCATCAAGTCCTCTCCAGCACATTTCAACTCATGATGAAGACCCGGTTTCCGAGGATGGTTTGTCAGCAAAACATCCCTTCCGCAACAGCTTTCGCAGACGGCATGGCATGCCCACGCCCCCCGCGTAAGCAGCGCGTCTATCGCATTTAATGCCCTTCGGTCACTGTGGTAAGTCCCCGGGTATATAAGGGGAGAGCCGAGGCCATGCAAAGGGTTAGATCTTTTGGAGAAGAACACTCTTCGAGCAAGCAGGGCTCTGTAAGAACGTTAATACACACACACATCAGACCAGGACTAGGGTTTTACACCCCCGCGGTGGCCTGAACCTGGATAAATCTTTGTCTCTGTTTTCCCATCGTTTAACCTGGCCTAGATAGATCGTAGCTCCTGTTCCAGCTCCTCCCCGGCCGAATCCCAAAGGGGGTCCATCCGGACCACCGACGCCGGCGTTTAGTCGTCGACATCTGGCGCGCCAGGTAGGGGGGTCAAGGTTTCGAAGCTACGCTTTCGATGGCCAGTCAGCAGCCGCGTCCCCGGAGGGGGCATCGGGTGCCGACTCCTTCCGTGATTTCACCCGCGGCGCTGTTAGCACCCGACGCTGGTGGAAGGGCGCCACGCTGCGCCCAGCGGCGCCTCATCGCAGTCCCGCTACACGGCAGAGGGAGAGGCGCAAGCCGACCCCCGTGTCGTTGAGAATCCCCAGCCGGTACGGCGCCGGCTGGACTTCGACCCGCCGGGAGAGGCCGCCGGTGCGCTCCACGCTGCGCAGCTTCTCCCCCGGCATCCACCCGTCCAGGTGGAAGGGATGTCTCCCTGTGGGACCTTGGCTCCAGGAGGTAACCAACCTGGTGGCCACCGCTCACCGTCAGGAGGCGGCCCGGAACTCCCACACCTCTTCCAGGCACGGCGACTCCCGAGCCGACCCTGCAGCGTCGCAGCCGCCACCCCCACCGCGTCCATCGCGCGCTGGGGCAAGGGAACTGCCTAGCGGTTCCCATCATTCCGTCGCCTCCCCTCACGGTCGTTGCCCCGATCTTCGTCATCGGCTCGACCGGCAAAGAGAGGATGAAGACGCCCGCGTCACTATCGAGCGCCACCAGGAGAGGCGGCGCGCAGACTGGGCAGACGAGGGCCAATCCTCCTCTGGCCCCGCCGCAACCCGTCAGCGCTCTCCGGTGCGCCCGGGCGCAGCCGGGGCGAAAGCCGGCACGCTGCTCTACGGAGCAGGCTGCCAGGCTTTCACCCCAGATCTTCATCGCGTCAACTGACCGGACAAGTTCGCCCCGAGTTGCCGCAAAAATATGACGGCTCCTTCCACTCGGAGGAGTTTCTGCAGATCTACACCACGGCCGTCCAGGCGGCAAGGGGGGACGAGAAAGGTGATGGCCAACTGGTTCCCCATGGCCTTGAAGGGCTCTGCCCGTTCATGGCTCATGAACCTCCCCACGAGCTCAATCGGCTCGTGGGAGGACCTCTGCCACCAGTTCGTGGCCAACTTCCAGGGCACCTTCGAGCGCCCCTGGCATGGAAAGTGATCTCCACGCGCTCAAGCAGCGCAAAGGGGAAACGTTGCGGCACTTCATCCAGCGGTTTAGTCAGGTGCGCAACACCATCCCCAAGATTACCCCTCAGGCGGTCATCGTCGCCTTCGGCAAGGAGTGCGCGACGAGAAGATGCTTGAGAAGCTGGGCACGCGCGATATCCAGTCCACGGCGGAGTTGTTCGCGGTCGCGGACAAGTGCGCCAAGGCGGCTGAGGCTCGCGCGTGGCACGACTCCCGTCCCGACCAGCCGTCGGTCGACGGCACGTCATCCTCGCATCCTCCCGGGAAGCGGGAGGGCAAGAACAAGAAGCGCAAGCCCGAGTTTGCAGCGGCAGCCGAGGCTAAAGCGCGCAAGCCGCCGCGCGAAGGAGCAAGCGGCGGCAAGAAGCCATCCCGAGCCCCTGTCCAGGGTGCCGGCAGATGGTGCCCGATTCACAACACTGACCGGCACGACCTTTCGGAGTGCCGGACGGTAAAATTCCTCGCCGACAAGAACAAGCTTCAGCGCGAGGAGCGCCACGACGACGGCGGCAACAAACGCAACGACGAGGACGAAGGCCTCGGGTTCCAGGAACCCGAAGCCGTCGCATGCATCAACGGGGGCGCCTCGACGCACGCTTCCCGGCGCCAATTCAAGCTAATGGCGCGAGAAGTGTGCTCGGCTACCCGAGTACCGGGGCATCCCGACCACTCAAATGGTCGGGGACCCCGATCACCTTCGACAGCTCGGATCACCCCGAGAGCACCTCGGGTGTGGGCCATCTCCCGCTGGTGGTCTCCCCGACGGTGTGCAATATCAAGGTAACTCGCATGCTAATCGATGGGGGCGCAGGCCTTAACCTCCTGTCCCCCGAGGTGTTTAGCAAAATGCAGTTACCCAGCCGGGCGCCTGAAGCCGACGATGCCTTTCCATGGCGTCACTCCCAGGGCCTCACGGTGCCCCTCGGGCAAGTGTCCCTGATGGTCACCTTCGGGACCAGGGACAACTTCCGGACGGAGAGCGTCGTCTTCGACGTCGCCGACTTCGACCTCCCGTACAACGGCATCCTCGGCCGTCCGGCGCTCGCCAAGTTCATGGTGGCTTCCCACTATGCCTACCTCACCATCAAGATGCCCGGGCCTAACGGTCCCATCACGGTGCCGGCCGACCTGAAGAGCTCCGTCTTCTGCGCCGAGCAGTTGTTCTCCTCCACTGCTGCCGCAGTCGACGACGTCGCCGAGCACCCCGAGTCCTCGGGCCCTCCTCGACCAAGGTCAGGGTGGCCCCCGACGACTCCATCCCCATCAAGGAGGTGATCCTTGGTGAAGACGAGTCCAGGACCGTCAAGATCGGCGGCCGCCTGGCCGCCAAATAGGAAAGCGCGCTCATCGCCTTCCTCCGGGCAAATATCGACGTGTTCGCTTGGCAACCATCGGATATGCCCGGGGTCCCTAGGGAGGTGATCGAGCACCGCCTCGCCGTGCGCCCCGACGCGCGGCCCGTCCGGCAGAAGGTGCGCCGTCAAGCACCAGAACGTCAAGACTTCGTTCGGGCGGAGGTTGACAAGCTTCTCGCCGCGGGCTTCATCCGAGAAGTTCTCCACCCGGACTGGCTCGCTAATCCCGTCGTGGTCCCGAAGGCCGGCGGCAAGCTGAGGATGTGCGTCGATTATACCGACCTCAATAAGGCATGTCCCAAAGATCCTTTTCCTCTACCTCGCATTGATCAGATAGTTGATTCTACTGCGGGATGCGACCTTCTATGCTTTCTAGATGCTTATTCTGGTTATCATCAGATTAGTATGTCAGTAGAGGATGTGGAAAAAACTTCATTTACAACCCCTGCGGGGACCTTTTGCTATGTTCGCATGCCTTTTGGGTTAAAAATGCTGGGCCCACATATCAGCGTGCCATGCGTATTACCATGCAATCCCAGTTAGGTCGGAACATCGAGGCCTACATCGACGACCTTGTCGTCAAAACAAGGGATCAAGCGACGCTTATCGAGGACCTGGCGGAGACTTTCGACAGTCTCCGCAGTACTCGCATGAAGCTCAACCCCGAGAAGTGCATCTTCGGGGTCCCGTCGGGCAAACTCCTCGGTTTCCTGGTCTCGAACCGGGGAATAGAGGCAAACCCCGAGAAGATCCGGGCCATCGACCAGATGCGCCCGCCGGCTCGTCTTAAGGATGTGCAGCGCCTGACGGGCTGCATGGCCGCCTTGGGACGCTTCATCTCGAAGCTCGGGGAGCGAGGCTTGCCCCTGTTCAAGCTCCTCAAGAAGTCGGGCCACTTCGAGTGGACCCCGGAGGCCGAGCAAGCCCTCCGCAGCCTCAAGAAATACCTCACTTCACCCCCGGTGCTGGTAGCCCCGAGCCCCGAGGAGCCTTGCTCCTCTACCTCTCGGTTACCCCCCGGGTGGTAAGTGCCGTCCTCGTGGTCGAGCGAGAGGTTGGGTCCGAGCTCCCAACACCTCCCACGGGGCCCGAGCGTCCCGAACGTCCCGAGAAGTCGGGGCCCGAGCTCTTCGAGGCTCCCGAGAAGTCAGGGCCCGAGCTCCCCGACAAGCCCGAGCAGCCAAGGGTGCTCGGGGCAAGAAACGAGCCCCCGGGCATCGAGCCCGGGGAGGTAGCTCTCGGGTCCCAGCTCCCGAGAGGCGACGAGTTTAAGCCAGGGGCCGAGCACCCTGGCAGTATGGAGGAGTCGGGGTCCGAGCACCCCGGCGACCCCGAGCGGTCGTCACCGCTCGGGCCCGAGAGCTTCCCCCCGGGTGCTTCACCCGGGGAAGTTCCTGCGAGAAGCCGTGTCCTGCAACGTCCAGTCTACTTCGTAAGTGAAGTACTGCGAGATGCCAAGACACGCTACCCTCAAGCCCAGAAGATGCTCTACGCTATCCTTATGGCGTCGAGAAAGCTGCGGCATTATTTCCAAGCCCATGAGGTGCGGGTGGTTACTGCATTCCCCCTCGATCGCATCCTGCACAACCGGGAAGCTACCGGTCGGATCGTCGAGTGGGCAATTGAGCTCGGTGAGTTCAATCTGCGCTTCGTCAGCAACCGGGCAGTCAAAGGCAAAGCTCTGGCCGACTTCGTCGCCGAGTGGACGCCGGTGCCTGAAGACGAAGGGGAAGAAATAACCGCCAATCCGGGGCAAGAAGGGAACCCAACACTGGACCATGCACTTCGACGGCTCCCTCACGCTTAAGGGCGCGGGGGCTGGAGTGGTTCTCACCTCCCCGACAGGTGAAGAGCTCCAATACGTCGTGCAGCTCCTGTTCCGAGCCACCAACAACATGGCCGAGTACGAGGGGACTTCTCGCGGGGCTCCGTGCCGCCGCGTCCCTCGGCATCCGGCGACTTCTTGTCAAAGGCGACTCCCAGCTAGTCGTTAACCAGGTGTCCAAGGAGTACCAGTGTTCGGATCCCCAAATGGCGGCCTACCTGAGCGAAGTCAGGAGGTTGGAGCGGCGGTTCGACGGGTTGGAGCTCCAACACGTCCCGCGCCGCTACAACGAAGCTGCCGACTACTTATCGCGACTGGCGTCCTCTCGGGAACCGGTCCCGGCTGGGGCCTTTGAAGAAAGGATCACTCGGCTGTCCGTCAAGGCCGCCGACCAAGACGAAGGGGGAACCTCGCGCCCAGGCGAGTCTACCCAGGCGGCACCTTCAGTGGGTAATCCCGTCAGGTTGCCGCCGCCCGGCGAGCACTCGGTGCTCGCCACCTGTCCTCAGGAAGCTCCCTGGATCTCCGAGATTCGGGGATACCTGAAAGAAAACATCCTCCCCGAGGACGATGTCGCTGCTGAAAGGATCGCGCGCCAAGCAAAGCGCTACGCCTTGGTAGATGGGGAACTCTACCGGCGTGGCTCTAATGGCGTTTTCCTACGGTGCATCTCCCAGGAAGAAGGCCGCGATTTGCTCGCGGATGTCCACGAGGGCGAGTGCGGGAGCCACGCATCATCCCGCACGCTGGTCGGGAAGGCCATTCGGCAAGGCTTCTACTGGCCAACTGCTCTCCAGGACGCCGTCGAGCTGGTTCGACACTGCGAGGCGTGTCAATTCCATGCCAAGCAGATTCATCAGCCAG
Organism: Stipa capillata; assembly: GCA_019208055.1. NCBI lineage: Eukaryota > Viridiplantae > Streptophyta > Magnoliopsida > Poales > Poaceae > Stipa > Stipa capillata. The sequence goes on from JAGXJF010004164.1 coordinate 18,757, forward strand.
CTCAAGCGCTCCAAACCATCCCCCTGTCATGGCCTTTCGCGGTCTGGGGGCTGGATATCATCGGGCCGTTCCCCCGAGCAATCGGGGGCTACGAGCACATCTACGTCGCCATCGACAAGTTCACTAAGTGGATAGAAGCAGAGCCGGTCGTCAAGATCACCAAGCACACGGCGATCAAGTTCATCCGAGGGATCGTGAGCCGCTTTGGAGTGCCTAATCGGATTATCACCGACAACGGTACGCAATTCACAAGCGACGCCTTCCTCGAGTACTCCGAGTCCATCGGGATCAAGATCTGCTTCGCTTCGGTCGCCCACCCACGCGCCAACGGACAGGTCGAGCGCGCCAATGCGCAGGTCCTCAGAGGGCTCAAGACGAGAACTTTTGATCGTCTCAAGAAGTGTGGCGCTGGTTGGATCGACGAGCTCCCTGCCGTCCTCTGGTCAGATCGGACCTCCCCGAGCAGGGCAACCGGAGAGACTCCTTTCTTCCTCGTGTACGGGGCGGAAGCGGTCCTCCCATCCGAGATCTCCTTGGGCTCTCCTCGGGTCAGGGCGTACTCGGAGGAAGATCAAGAACAAAGAAGGCGCGAGGACGTCAACTATCTTGAAGAGCACCGTTGCAGAGCTGCCCTCCGCGCCGCCAGATATCAGCAAAGCCTGAGACGCTATCATCAGCGGCATGTTCGGGCCCGGTCACTAGAGGTCGGGGATCTAGTACTTCGCCGCGTCCAGACGCGGGAAGGAAAGAACAAACTCTCCCCCATGTGGGAAGGCCCTTACCGAGTGACCGGCGTCTCCCGACCAGGATCAGTCCGGCTGGCCGCGGAAGATGGTATGCCACTGTCCAACGCGTGGAATATCGAGCACCTGCGCAAGTTTTATCCGTGAATGGCCTGGGTAAGTTTTTGTTTACATTTCGGGCCAGCCCCCCGAGTAGTAAAAGCAAGTCTAGGGAGTGTTCCGGGTTCGTCGCCTAAACCCTGGTCGCCCCGCTTGGTTCCCGAACCCCGGGCACCAGTCCGGTCAAAGGCCGCCCGAGTAGCCCATGTGCTCGCATATACGCTCGGGGGCTCCCTTGTATCATAAACTACGTCAGTAGTATTATAAGTTTTTCTCAGGAATAGCATGTGAGCTGTTTTGATATCAGTATTTTCATCCTGTTTCAAGCATTTTGTTGTTTATATTTGCGCTTTTTGGCATAGAGATCGCTTTCCCGAGCCCGTGGCCCCCGTGTCCCCGTTGTGCGAGTAGGTCCCGACTGGTCGGGGTATGAGAAGTCGGGATGATCTGACATCTGGTGGTGAGCCGTCAGCCCTCGGTCTGGCAATCGCACCCCGAGTGCCCCCCGAGTCAGGGCGAATAAGCCCCTGGCCAATGGCGCTCGGCCTGGTCGATTGCCCCGAGCGCTGCCAACTCGCAGAATGTCCGGATAACCCTACCTCTCGTGCTCGGGACCAGTCGGCTGATTCGAAAGCCATGGGTCCTGACAAGGGGGAGCCCTGGTAAGACTCCGGAAGAAGCATCCTTGCCCGCAAAATATTATAACCGCTAGCGAAGTTTACAGATAAACTGTGGCGAAACTCCCGAGTGCTATCGCCAAGCTCAAGGCAGAAACTCAGGGCGAAACCAGCGTCAATATGCAAGAGCAGAAGGAAAGGCATGTTTGCCATTCTGAAGCTAAGTATTTCGCCGCGTTTCCCCTCGGTTTTAAAAAAGTTTTCTTCTACAACCTCCACGGAGAGTTTCTCGCGCCTACTATCCCGTGCTCCGCTCGTTCGTAAGGCAGGGTCGTTCGGAAGTAACAGTGTGAGTCACGAGATGTATTCCGGGTTGTCGCCCAAAAGCCCTGGTCGCCTCGCCTGGTTTCCGAACCCTGGGCACCAGCCTGGCCGAAAGCCGCCCGGGTACCCTACGCGCTCACATTGTTCTTCGGAGCACCCCAATGGACGGGCTTGCGGCGCAGGGGGTCCGTGTCACGCGAGAACCTCTTTGTGTAAAAGAGGAACCTGTTGAAGCTAAGTAAAGAAAAAGTCAGCACGATAAGACGTCTGTTGGCACTTAAAACCTCTTGCAAAATTTTCCCGAGCACGAGTACTCGGATGTACTTGCAGGGGCGTCCGACCCGAAGTTGCGCGCTCCCGAGCGCCAAGGATCTCCAAGAAAGGCGGCGCTTCCAGCTTCTCAGGGGACGTTGGGTCCTCGGGTTCCCGAAGCGTGCATCATCAAGAAAGGCGCGCTTCCAGCTTCCCGGGGACTGGGTCCTCGGGTTCCCAAGCACCGCATGACAGGATAAACAAGTTCGAGGCATCCGGCTCTCGGGGGCTGGTGTCCTCGGGGCAGGACTGCTCGGGCAAGAGCCGGACGCATCCAACTCTCGGGGGCTGGGGTCCTCGGGGCCGCCCCGAATGGTCGTCCCGCTCAGGCGGGAGAGTCGGACGCGTCTTCGGCAAAGTCTCAAGCTCAACTTCAAAGATTCACCAAGTCCAAGGGTGCGGAGGTGCGGAGCCAAGTCTGCACCGATCGTCACCTCAGAAGCAAGTTTAAAAAGTGGAGCCAAGTCCACGCCTTACACTTGCAAAAAAAGAAGCGAAACAAAATGTGGAGCAAAGTCTGCATTGAAGATCGCATAAAAGTCTTTACAGAGGCTCCCGGGCCTCAAGCAAAAGCAAAAACACAAAAGATACAAAGGGACTGCCTAGTCCCCCCCCGGTGTCGTCCTCCTCGTCGTCGTCGGCGGCGTCGGCATCCCGAGAGAAGTTGCGGGCAATCTCCTCGGCGACCTCGCGGACGGCTTCGCGAGCGGCTTCCTCCCCCTCTTCATCGACCCCGAGCTTCGCCGGCTCTAAGGAGAAGTGGGGGTCTCGGCTGCGGTAGCATGCAAGTACATGCTCCGCCACCATGGCGGCCAACTCGCGGCCCTCCCGGACCGCCAAGTCTTGCACCGCCGCCTTCAACGCCCCCAGCCGGTCGGCAATCGTGCCGAAGTGGAGGGCAAAATTGCCCAAGGACTCCGGGCCCGAGATTACGCCGACGCGGCCAAGCCCGGCATCTTCGACCGCGCGTTGGGCCCGGCGGAAGACGCTGCGCATCAGCTTGGTCGCGTCGTAGCTTTCCTTCAGAAGCCCGAGGCGGCCCTCTTCCGCCTTCGTCGCCTTCTCCTCCTCGAGCCGCAGCGCCTCCTGGAGCTCCTTCACCCGCTCCGCCGACCGCCGCTTGGTGACGTTGCCGTCTTCGACGCGCTGCTCCAAGTCTCGGACGCGCCGATCCTTCTCCTCGATCTCCTTTTGGAGTCGATCGGCGGCTTCCTTGATGGCGGCCTCAGCGCGCCGCGCCACCTCGTCGTCCAGCTCGCGCGCCCGCCGGTCCAGAGAGGCCTCGCCCTCTTCGAGCTGTTTCTCTCGCCCCCCCCGAGAGCCTCCTCTTGCGTGGCGAGCAGACTTTCTCGGAGGGCGACCTGCTCCTGGCGCTGGTTGGCCTCTGCCTCGCGGGAAGCCAGTTCCTTCTCGCGCTCCAGCAGCTCCTCGGCGTCGTCTATCGCCGCCGCCCGCATGTCGGACACCTCCGCCCTTTCCTTGGCGATGTCTTCGACGACCTTCTGGTGCTCGAGGCGGGCGACGCGGAGCCGCGCGGCGAAGTCAGCTTCGGCCTGAGCAAGAGTCACCTCCCGCTCATCCAGAGCCGTCCTCAGCTCTGTCAGGGCCCTTTCCTGCTCCTCCAAGGCTTTCTTCTCCTTGGAGAGGGCAGCTTGGACTTGGTCCAGCAGGCGGTGCGCCAAGCTCGGCCCCTGGGCTGGCTCGGCGGGAAGCGAGCTCACCCTCCCGGAGAACTCCTCAAGCGCGGAGGGCTCCTCGCTTCCGGGCGCCAAGCTCCCCCGAGCAGCGCTAAGGCCCACTGGGAGCCTCGGGACTCCTGAGTCCCCGAGCTCCCCTTCGGCCCGCACCGTCTCGGTCTCCGCTCCCGCGCCCCTTTGGGTCGCGAGGGCTGCGGACCCTTCGGCATCAGCAGCGCCAGGAGCGACCGCAACCGCCGGGACGACCTCGGGCGCCGGGGCAGCCTCCGTGCTCGGAGCATCCCCCGTCCCCAGAAGATCTCCGGCCCCCGGGGCAGCTTCCATGCTCGGGGCATCCCCGATCCCCGGGGCATCGCCGGTGCTCGGGGCAGATCCGCCCCCGGGGCATCTCCAGTCCCCGGGGTCTCCTCAGCGCTCGGGGCAGCCGCATCCCCCGGGGTGTCTTCGGTTCTCGGGGTCTCCTCGGCGCTCGGGCCCGCCTCAGTGGTCGGGGCAGGATCGACCCTGGCGTAGGCTCCTCCCTCGAGCCAGCCTCGGTGCTCGGGGCAAGTTCGCCCCCCGAGCCGGCTTCCGAGCTCGGCTGAGTCTGGGGGCTCGGGGACGTCCGAGCCTTCTTAGGCGCCCTGAAATCCAAACAAAAAGCTCGGGTTAACCCCCGAGCGCGGCACACTCCGTCTAAAGGCAAAGGAAGCAATTTTTGCGACTTACTTCTTCGAAGGCCCTTGGTATCGCCAGCGCGAGGTCGGGACCTCGAACCCCGGACTTGTCGCCGGCGCTGGTTCCTTCCATTTTTTGCTCGCGGCCGCCGCTTCGGCGGCCCCCGAGCTCTCCTGCGCAGCGCCCACGGCCGTCGCCGGTTGGGCACTGCCTCCCCCCGAGCTCGCCTGCGCAGCGCCCTCGGCCGTCGCCGGTTGGGCACTGCCTTGCCTCGAGCTCGCTTGCGCCGAGCCCTCGGCCGTCGCCGGTCGGGAGCTGCCTTGCCCCGAGCTCCCCTGCGCCGCGCCCTCGGCCGCCGCCGGCTGGGCACCACCTTGCCCCGCGCTGCTTCCCCCGGCTCCCGCCGCCGTTCGGCGGGGAGGTGAGGGACGCGGCGGAGGCGGCGGCGGAGATGGTGGAGACGGAGGAGTCGGAGGAGAGGGCGGCCGCGCCCTTTTTCCCTTCGGGTCCGCGGGATCCCCACGTCGGCGCCGGCCCTCGACCCGCCGCCAGCGGCGCCCTCGTCGTCCGCGAGCTTCATGTGGCGGGCCATCTGCGCTTTCCTGGCCGCCTCCTGCGACATCACCCCCTTCGAGTCGAACTCGGGAAGCGATGCCCGGATCTCATCGCGCTTCACATGAATGCAAAGCGGAAGGTCCGGCCGGGACAGCTCAGCGCCCGTGGAGGCTCCGGAGCCCAGGAGCATCTGCAGCAATGTCTTGATGACGTCGCGCCCAAGCTCCCCCGCCAGGCCGGGCTCCGTCCGGCCGTAGTCGTTGATGCCGGTGTACATCCACGCAGCGCGGCCGCGATCCCGCAGCGGCGCCAGCCGCCGCCGGATGAAGTCCCCGATGACCATCGTCGCCGTCAAGCCCTCGGACCGCAGGTGCGCGATCCGGTCCACCACCGGCTTCAGAAGATCGTCGTCCTCCGGCAGGAACTCCCACGTCCTCCGTTGCGGTTCCGCCGGGCCGTCGGGAAGCTGCAGCCGGGTGTGTGGATCGGTGGCCATGTAGCACCATTGCTGGCGCCAATCATCCCAGTTGTTCCGGAGCTCCTGCAGGGATGTAGGCCTCCCCCATCTTCTCTCGAGCTGGAAGTTGCAACTCCCCGCCGTCTCCCGCCGGTCGGAGCCCCGGCCTTTCCCCTGACGACCGGAGCACAAAGTAGTGGCGGAACAGCGCCACCGACGGCATCACCCCCACGAACATCTCGCAGAGGTGAGCGAAGATCGACAGCATGACGACCGAGTTCGGAGTGAGATGGATCAGATGGATCTCATACTCCTCCAGCACCGCCATGAAGAAGGCGGAGAACGGCGACGCCAGCCCCGCCGCGATGAAGCTGGCGAAGATCACGGTCTCGTTGTCGTATGGCTACGACGGGTACGTGGCCGGCCGCACTTCCCGGTGGCTTTTCTTCCCCAGCGGAACCAGCATCATCTGTATCTTGTCCATGGCCTCCTCGTTAAGCAGGCAGGACTTGGGGAGGATGCCGGGGGCGGCGGCGGGCGACGGGGATGAGCGGCGCTTGGAGCTCCTCGACTTTCGAGGCATGGCGGCGAAGGGTGTGGAGAGAGAGAAGAAAGCTTGGGCGCGAGGAGGAGAAAAGGCGTAGCAGAGGTAGACGGCGCAAGGAAGAAGAAGCGGTTGTGAAAGGCGTGGAAAAGTGGAGGCGTACGGGCGAAGGAGCATTTAAAGGATGGGGGTGGAATTTGAAAAGACTGCAAAAAGGCGGCAACGCTTCATGCGCCGCGCGGTCGTGGGGGACGGCTCGGTTTTCGTAACTGATTGCGCCCCCACGAGGCGCGAAAATCGGGGCGGTTCCCCCCGCGCGCCGCGCGCGGAGGTCGAATCAACTTCCCCACCGGTTTTCCTTCGGTGGGCCGGCATCTCGGTGGCCCAAGAGATCTTTGGGCCCGCCCCCAAATCTTGCCCCCTTTCTGGGCCGGCGTTTTGGAAGCAGGCCCGGGGGCTAACTGTCGGCGGTACGGGAACTAGGGTTCCCTTAGCTGTCGGCAGAGGCCCAAACCTGATGCCACATCACCCAAAGGACGTGGGAATCGGGAGTATGCGCTCGGGGGCTTGCCCCCCGAGCACTATGCCCGCTTGGCCCCTACGGGTTTAGACAAGTGGCCCACGTGCAGCAAGTGGTCGAGGATGCGTGCTCGGGGGTCCCCGAGCACCTTTAGGTTCCTCCCCCGTGCCACGTGGCAAGGTGCCCCGAGGACCCCTCGGGGGCTCCATCCCGAGTACCGCTCGGGGGCTTTGACCCCAAGCAATCCGCGTGGGTCCACCAGTACACGTGGCGGGGGATCCGCGGCGCCCTCCAGAGGGCCCCGGCGGGCCCTTTCCACGTGTCCCAATCGAGCGCATTTAAGGCCTGTCCGGTGCATTTAATGCCTGTCTGCAGGCGTGCCTACTCCAGGCCCAATGCGGCCGTCCACCGACGTGATAAGGCCTGTCAGTTATCATCTGACACGCTTTATGACTTTCGGCACGGTACGGCATGCCCCGGTGCGTCCCTTGGGTCCGTGGGACCCGGGCAATGGTCACCGTGGCGGGTAGCTTGCCCGTTAAGTCCTCTCCAGCACATTTCAACTCATAATGAAGACCCGGTTTCCGAGGATGGTTTGTCAGCAAAACATCCCTTCCGCAACAGCTTTCGGCGGACGGCATGGCATGCCCACGTCCCCCGCGTAAGCAGCGCGTCTATCGCATTTAATGCCCTTGGGTCACTGTGGTAAACCCCCGGGTATATAAGGGGAGAGCCGAGGCCATGCAAAGGGTTAGATCTTTTGGAGAAGAACACCCTTCGAGCAAGCAAGGGCTCTGTAAGAACATTAATACACACACACACCAGACCAGGACTAGGGTTTTACACCCCCGCGGTGGCCTGAACCTGGATAAATCTTTGTCTCTGTTTTCCCATCGTTTAACCTGGGCCTAGATAGATCGTAGCTCCTGTTCGAGCTCCTTCCCGGCCGAATCCCAAAGGGGGTCCATCCGGACCACCGACGCCGGCGTTTACTCGTCGACAGCAGAGCAAGAGGACAGTTCTCCAGAAAATTATGAGGATGAGGAGGACTTGGAGTCAAAATACAGCTATGTATTCTCCTATGCTCTGAGAACTGAGCAAGGGCGGATGGAGTTCCTGCCTAGATCTACTTGGAAGTTGCTACCCAAGTGTGATCATAAGAGATCCAAAAGCAAGGTTGCATCTCTAACTTCCAGTGCTTACATCAAGATGAGATCAATCAATCCATACTTCTCAGCTGACAAGGATATATTGAATCAGTTTGCTCTAACCCCAAATTCCACAATGACAAACAGAAGGGGTCTATTATGAAATCCTAGCAGCTAAAGGGTTTGTTGACTACAAAGCAATTGATTGGGATGCTCTCTCAGAATCTAGGCTGTGTGCTCTTCCATCTTTGATTCAAGCAGCAGGCCTTGAGTTTCTAAGCAATCTACAACAAGGCTATGATCCAGAAGTGATCAGAGAGTTCTATGCCACCGTGTGGGTAGAATAGGCAAATCAAGACATCATGATCTGGAGGACAAGAGGCCAGCTCCTATCCATCACTGCTCCAGAATTCAACAGCCTGTTTGGAGCACCAGTGGAGCCCAATTTGCCAAATCTTTTTAGGTTGGAGTCAATTCCAAATGAAGTCAGAAGAAAATTCTATCCAAGGAACTTCTCCTTTCCTGCCAATGCCCCAGCAGATCATATATACTTCAAAGGCATTACAATCACTGCAAAGCATCTTGTGAAGATCCTAAATGTTACCATTCAACCCAAAGGAGGAAACACAGATGCAATCTATTCTCCTGTCTGGCAAGTGCTAGTCCATGTTGCCAAGAATCAACACTTTGATATTGCCAGATTCATCTTTCATAAAATAGATGCAGTGCAGAAAGACAAGAAAGCAAAGTTGAGGTATGGCTCATTGTAATGACCCCATTCTTAGTACACGAGATCAGTGAGGATCATCGTGGATAAATCGGTTCTTGTCTCAACACATGCATGCATTTAGGCCGTTAAAATACAACTCCGATTAAAAAGAACCTAACATATGTTCTGAAAACAATCTTAAGCGAAACCCTGAACCTAACTTCACCCAATTCTCAGCTTACTAATTCTTTGTAACTACCAAATCGCAGGACTATCCTCAAGATTTTCGAATCATTGGACTACATTTGAATACTTAACTAAACGATTGTTCAAATTTTTTTCTTTCGAAAACCACAACCGAAATAATTCAACTAAAGGAACTTTCCTTTCTCTAGTTCTTGCAAGTTCCACACTTAAGCCTAATTTGCACCAACAATGCTCAAACATGAATTCTGAAAATTTATTTGGAACTACTTGTAGTTCACCTTTAATTCCATTGATCTCATTGCTTTAATAACTAAGTGGCATACCAGATGAGATGGTTTCTAAACCACAAAGACCCTTGGAGGTGAGATATGTTCTAGATAACACTTACCAGATTTTTTTTATCAAAAAGTTTTGAATTGAAGGATGAACCCACATTAGAGAAGCCTAAACTAAGGAGGAACAAAAAGAAAACAACAAAGAAATAACAGAAAGGAAAAGAGCTCACCTTCTCTACCCATGGGACCCACCTAGCAGATTTTATTTTCTTTCCCTTCTTCTCCAAGCCGCACACCACCTCTTCTCCCTCCTCTCTCTCCCCAGTTCCTTTTTCCCCCAAATTGAGTTCTCCAGAGAAATCGCCACCGCCTAGGGCAGCCGCCGCAGAGCCCAACGCCGCCGCCGGCCTTGCCGCGCAACCCCTCTTAAGCCTCGTCTCACCACCGCGGTGCGCCTCCCTTTCCCCGAGCACTCGCGCGCCGCTCCCCTCGCCACTTCTCAAGCCGCCGCCCCACCGCGAAGCTCCTCCGCAGCTCGTCCTCCCCACCGAGCACCTCCTGGCCGGCGCATCGTCCAACCGGCCGGTCCTCCCTCCGCTCAGCTCCCCTCCACGCCGCCGCCTCCTCTCTAGGTCTCGGCGCCGCCCCGAGCTCCCCGCCGCCTTGATCCCCTTTGCTGCCGCCGCCTTAGGGCTTCGCCCCCTCCACCGAGCTCTACTCCAGCCGCAATTTCTCCACGCCCTCGTCCCCACGCCACCTCACCGTCGCCCGACCGGGCACTCCCGCGGCGACTCCTACCCCGAGCCCGAGCCGGCGACCTCCCACCAGCAGCTCACCGTCGGCCACCCTGGATCCGAGCCCGCCGCCGCCGGGTCGTCTCCCTCCACCACCAGCACAGCTGACGCCAGCGATCTCCCAGAAGCTTCCCCGACGCTTCTCTCTTCAACCCCCAGTCCCTCTTCTTCCTCAGGCACATCAAGACCCAGAGCCCGCACGCACCGCCATCTTCTTGCAGTTGATTAGTGCTAATATTTCAAATCGGCGCTTAGAACTTATGAGCACGACTAAGCACTTCTAACAGGTAATGCATGTGTTCCTTGTATACTGATACCTGATTATTGGTTATTCGAGACACCAATGGTTTCACTTTTTGGATTAATTAACCGCTGTTCGGACATACTTGATTTATCAGTTAATACACTGATAGGTTTTTGGGCAAGAAGAGTAATTAAATCAGTAAATCCCCTGTTGCAGTAATTATACTTCATATACTGTTAATAATTGGCTAATCATTTTGGACTAATTACCGCACTGGTGAATTTAGCAATCGGTTAGACCTTACTGATGGAAATTAATCAAAGTAACGTGGGCTATTGTATTCGGTCAGTGCAGGTCTAAGCAGTTAGGTGTATACTAGATGCACTGCTTTTCTGTAATTGTTAGTTAAGGTTTGGTTAATCGATTGATGCATCAGCAAATGTTAACTGTAATCAACATACCCCAAACGCTTCGGGTAATCATGGTCTAAGTCATTATCTAGCCCAATTGATAAACTGCCAATCAATCTATTTGAGTTGTACCCCCACACCTAATACCTCAACACTTGCATACTCCTGTGAGTAATATGTTAAGTTCAATCGATGGAAAATAAGCTCGGTCAATATAAAAGATCATTTCAGAAATTAATGTGTTAGTCAACAGTGTAAGAACTACTATCCTAATAATCCGTAGGTCAATTACGGTTAGCAATTAATCATTAGTTAACATACCTAGCCTAACTGGTGCTGCTGTTGTTTCCCTCTAAACTAACACTCACTGAGTGCGTGTGTCTCCTTGACCCTACTGTATCATGAAGTACAAACATATATGTATATTTGCTAGCTACTTAGCTCCCCTTACTGAAAAGGACATGCATGATACTGTTCTAACAGTTTTTTCCTTTTGCTTTACTAAAATATGTACATTGAATTAGCAACCCCAGATCTCGTGTTAGCTTAACCCTAATCGAAAGTGATATAACCTTATGCATGTCGATTGACCTTATTAAGTACTAGGCTCACGCATATTTTCTCCTCAAGATTAATGGGCTAGCTTGATAATCCTGTGTTAGGCAATTACATGCTAAGCTCTGCAACGTGGATACATGTACTGTTGATATTGTGCTAGTAGCTTCATATGGTTAGCAAACATATAGATTAATAGCCCAAGTTACCTTGAGTAATCGGAAGGTTAAGTGGGCACTCATGACAAACATTAACCTTAATTAGATCAAGGGTTGTATCACTAGAAATTCGGCCTTCGAGTTAAATCTCATGGAACTCACCTAATGAATGAGTATATATGACATTAGGTCCCCATTACCCTACATATAGTCAATACCTTAATTAGTAAGAAGTCAATCCAGTGAGTAGTTAATTAAGTAAAGAGTGCAATCAAAAGTGAATACAGTACCCTAACTTCTGTATGGGCAATGCATCTAATTCGTTTTTATTATAAGGCTTACGCATGGTAGCATCATAGGAAGTAATTATAGTTAACTTGAACAATCCTACATATTGATATGCTTTAGTTACGGATATAAGGTCATGTATGCCTCCGCGTCAACACTTCATTCATGCTACCATTCATATAAGGTTCTAAGATTCAGATATACCCTTTAAGCCGCACATTTCAAAAATGAAGGACTAAAACTTTATACTAGCTCCAATTAGAACCCACCTCATAGTAGGATTTAACATCACCTTCATTTTAGCATGACATTATCCCTATATAAATTCATGTTATGCAACATTTAACCAAAGAATAATCCAAATGATCCTAATGATAATACATACGCTTCAAAAGTTCATATCTGGAGCTTTAGAGGTCCAAATTAAATAATTACAACCGTGATAGCTGCATAATAGTATCTCCTACACATGGAGATGTATTCATACACAAATTCACATCATTTCTTACTGGTATTGATTGCATATCCCTTTTTGTCATTTTTCTGCTTTCCGGTATTCTTATTGTTAGAACCGGGCAACGAGGAGTATCACGAAGGTGAACCTCAATACACCCAAGGTTTCGACCAGCAAGGCAAGCTCTGCAAAAGCTCGCTAAGATTCCTAACTTCTTAAGTTTTGGTTTTGAATAAGTGTTGTGATTGTTGTTCATTACTTTCGGATCATGATTGTGATGTCGGTCACTAGTCTGAGTTGGGTTGATGGCTGGTCCATGTGTTCGAGTTAAAGTTGGGATGGGGTGTCACGGATGAGTCGAGGACCGAGGTAATATGCACCCCAGTCGTCTCCAGTCGGTTCCTGCAGGGCCGAAGGCGAGGTAGCATATGTACCCTAGTCGTGTCCCCAGTCGATTTCGGGCGTGACACTACCTATGGTCATGGTAGTCGAGGGACGAGGTAATGTGCACCCTAGTCATCTCTAGTTGATGCCTGCGGGATCGAAGACGAGGTGACATATGTACCCTAGTCGTACCCCCAGTCGATTATTGTTCTCGGTTATGTCTAGATCCGAAGGTCGAGGTAGAGGTCCTACCCCAATCGTCCTCTAGTCGGAGTAGACTTCAGTTTTGTCAATTGGCTATGTCTTGGTGGATTAGCTAGAGATTGACTTTATGTTTTGTTGACTTGTGATGATTATCATGGATAATGCATGGATGATTCACTTATTATTGTTGATCTGAGATGATTGGTTTATCATGCTCATGAACTGTTATTAACTTTCTCGTTAATGTTCATGCCATGTTTAATCCATTGATAATGCCCTGTTTACCTGTTGTGTTAAAAGCTTATTCCTCGCCATGCTTAAGTAAGTTGGGATGAGCCTACAAAGCATCTTGCCAGTACGAAAGTACTGAAGGAATTCGATTCCTAATTGTTGCAGGTGAACCTTCGGTAGGAGAACACTTCAATGCTGCAAATGCGGATTTTGATGCTTAGCTTGCGTAGGTTTGCATCTTAGGTCAACAAGGGGTTATGGGTACACTTTCGGAGATGGTTGTGGTAGCCATCTCGGGTATTTTAATGTGTTTCCGTTGCTGCCCTTGTTGTTATTTTGCATGTTTATCGACTTTCAGGTCGAGTTGTATGTAAGTTAAATACTGCCCCGAGTATGGGCTGTGTTATAATTATCTGGTAATCCTTCTCTAGTAGAGTTCTGTGATGGTATTCGAGTTGTTTCCAAAGCTGCCCAGGTACAATGCGTGTATGTGATGAAGTACTTGGGTATGCCGTGAAGAATTACAGCGGTTCTTTCTTTCACTGAGTCGAGTAGTTGTCGGTTGAGTGACCCGCTGGCTGAGATGCGAAGCGGCCAGGCAGGGTGTGGGTGTATTCTACCGGGCCTTCGAGTGACCCACTAGCTTTCGGGCTAGGTTAGGGTGAGGGTGGAATCACCGGGCTCCTCCGATCCTATTCAGCCTAGTGGATTTGAGAACAGTTCTAAATCTTCACAGGATTTTGAAATCTTATGTGACTTTAGGAAGTTTTGTCGCTTCCGGCCGGCTTGCGTTGGTCAGGTGTCGGATCACTCCGCCTCGGTGAGTACGGCGCAGGTACCGTGCCACCAAGTCGACTGGTCCTTCGGTCCTTGGCGACGATCCGTTCCTCTAGTCATATCTGATTTCGGAGTCCGTTACACTCATACATCATGCACATGATTCTTCAGAGGACAGGTCTACCTGAGTCAGAGTTTGGTCTCATCTCCGCCTCGGTGAGTACGGCGCAGGTACCGTGCCACCAAGTCGACTGGTCCTTCGGTCCTTGGCGACGATCCGTTCCTCTAGTCATATCTGATTTCGGAGTCCGTTACACTCATACATCATGCACATGATTCTTCAGAGGACAGGTCTACCTGAGTCAGAGTTTGGTCTCATGTCCGTGTTTGCGTTGGGCTTTGGCTTAACTATTTATGTAAGTATGAGAGATATGCTAGTATACTACCCGGTAAAAATTGTATGTTTAGTTTGTCTGAAAATATTTTGGTGACTAAATATGTTGCTGAATTATATTTATGTCGTATTTCATGCTTTTTATTTATTTATTTAATTCAAAATTTACTTATTATTTCAAGGAGAGTCGGCACCCGCGCTCATTGCTCCAAGTGTATCAGTGGCCATGCAGATGGAGCTCGCGAAGCTCCAGATCGTCAAGGAACCACCTGAAGCGTCCCATCCATTGGCAGTCAAGATTGGAATTTTTCTTATCCTCGGCCTGATAGATGAGGTTGAAGTCTCCAGCAAGCGCCGATAGGCCCGGGTGTGTCGCGTGGAAGGCTCTCATTTACTCAAGAAACAGTAGCCGGTTCTCGTTGGAGAGATGTCCGTAGTCCGTGGTGACATGTGAAAACCCGAAATTTTTCAAAATTTTGTTGAATACAAATTCTTTCAAAAAATCAGAAAAAAAATATATGTCACTTTGGGCTTTCTCATCCCTTTTTCTTTACAGCCCGCTTCTCCTTCTCCCAGCCCATTCGGCCCATCTCCTAAACCGCCCCATCTTCAACCTCCCATCACTGCCACCCTTTCTTACCGCCGCCACTCACCTCTGCACTGTCGGACGCCGCGTGGACCCTGCTCCTCTGCAGAGCACGGAGACTGCCATCGCCCCTCCACGCGTCACGGCCGTAGCTCTTCCCTCCCTCCACACCGCTTCGTGCACGCCACTAGAGCACCACGCCGCCCGTGCCTCCGAACCACCTCCGCCCCTATAAAAGCCGCCGCGACCTCTTGAAAGAGCATCTAGGCCCCTAAATGGTTTTGATGGTTAATGGCAACCCAAACTAGAATCTAATGTTTACAATGAGTGTAAGCAGGATGAGTAGGTTCCATGAAGAGGATTCATCCAGAAAAGAATGACCACCCAAAAGTATAAAGGTGGTTTCCAGGATAAGGAGATAGCTACGCTAGGCAGCTGTGCCACAGCTGTGAAGAAGCCGGTGCTGTGCAAGGAGTTGCAAGCAAGATGATGGTGGCTTGATGCGTCAAGGACCATGACTACAGTTGGTGGAAGCTGAAGCCTAGGTTTGCTAGTCTTCTTGAGTCCTTAGGAAACACATGTACTATTAAGAAGGATGAAGTAGCAATGATTCCTTGGAGTTCCTTTTGCTCAATGCTCAGAGTGTTGGACAGTGGCACTAATGCCTTGAGGTCAGTGGCCCTGTAACAACAGTGTCGGGACCCGGAATCATACCTGGCTTAACGTATGATACGTCATCAAAGACTGAGCAATCGCTTAACGTGGATACACGTTACCTCACGTGTATACACTGTTAAGGGTCCGACACCGAACCAGCACTGCATACGAACACCACCTGACCACCTGGTCGTATGTCTCACTGCTGGTCCAGCCGGCCAGAAACGTATATCATTCAGTAGACCAAATATGATTCCAAAACCCTGTAGAGGGTTAATACTCGGCTACCGCGACGAGAATCACAATCTCGAGATGAGCCTGACGTCCGTGCCCACACCCTAACCCAATCTGTCGAAACACAGATTGGTGGGTCACCCGAAGGCCCGACACTGACGTCTACACCCTGCCCAGCCGGCAGTCGCATCACAGCTGGCGGGTCACTCGACTCGTGATCACAAACCTCGTAACGGAGATTCGCATTAACTCCCTACCGCCTCTTCGTACACTTCAACCATACACTGCTGTGCTAGCTTCCTAAAACCCTAGAGCCAAAGTTAGCTGTGTGGCACAGCTGTGTTACAGGTGAACTACCGCTCTATGACTTAGGTACATCTCTGTGCCAAGGGAGAGCTTGTAAATGCTAAGGGAACTGCACTGCAATAATCTGTCTACCGAGTCAGAAGATTGTTGGAGGTTCTCTCCCAAGTAGGTATCAGAACTAGTGTGTGCGCTGAGGGCATGTAGTGTGCCAAGACCGGGCTGAGTAGTGAGGCTACGTCAGTTAGGGTTTCACCAGTGTCAGCCTCCGGTGACACAGGTGTCGGTTTGCCTGAGTCGGTTACCATTGTGTGTTGTGATTAGCTGTGTCACCGGTGCCTGTCACCGGTGAGCCACTTAATCCTATGTGGCATGAGTATAACGGTTAGGTGCCTGTGGACTCTATATATAGAGGACCAGGGGAGGTCTTAGACCTCAACCTTTGCCAAACCTCTGCAATCCATTTCGACCGTTGCAAACCTCTTTTCTCCTAAACAGAAGCAAACATTGCTAAGTCTTAGTTCAAAAGAGAGTTAGAGCTTTGAGCAGTGAGCACTGGTTCCTCCAAGAGTTATTGTTGCAGATTCTTTCTTGGAGTGTCTACTCCTAGACAGGCATAGGAGTTGCTATGACCACCCAAGTTTGTGTGGGCTGGTACAGTAGTCTGTGAAGGTGATTTGAAGTCTACCTGCTGCAAGGCGAAAAGACTTCCACAAGCAAGAGAAAGAGACCTGAGAACTCAGATACTCGGAGAACAAGCACGATTCAGTGCTGGCGATCTCTTCGGAGTAGCCTCTCCCACTACTGTAGATTGACCCTCTGCTGAACCCCCTCCACTGGCGGGCACATGATGGACCGTCGTTGGAGGGGCTCTCCGCTGACGGACAACAAAACGCCCGTCAGCGGAGATGGTAGCCAGGCAGGGCGTGAGGACCTCCACTAACGGGCCACCAAGCCGCCCGTCGCCCATCAGTGGAGATGCACCAAGGGTGCCATAGATGACGTGTTCTTTCCACTGACGGGCGGTACTTAAGTGCCCGTCAGCGGAGAGGAAGTCTCCACTGACGGGCCACTACACAGACCGTCAGGGGAGATGAACAAAGGGTGCCAAGATGACGTGTTCTTTTCACTGATGGGCATTACTTAAGTGCCCGTCAGCGGAGAAGCGGTCTCCACTGACGGGCATGTCTATCGGGCCCGTCACTGGTATTTTAGCCCAAAAGCACTGCATCAACAAACATCAATAACTTTTGATCTATAAGTCCAAATAAAGTGATTCTTTTTGCAAAATTTGTAAAATGAATAGATCTAGACAACATATCAAGTTTTATAATTTTTTGAGTTTCCTGGAATTTCTAGTATTTATTTTATTTTTTATTTCTTTTCTTGGCAGATGCTTGAGTTACAAAGCAATGTATAGTCCAACTTTTGTGAAACTGTCTAATATTTTAAACACAGCCTCATGAGGTCATCTCATGACCCCATGCCAATTTTCATATTTTTTAGACCACATTTAGAGTTTATATAAAATGAAAAATCATTAAGATGCAAGTAAAGGTTTGAATTTTCCCAAGAAAATATTTGAATTTTTTATATATTTTCTGGATAGGAGCTAAAAAGATACATAGGTACTTATATATGAATTTTGCTTCCATTTAGAGGCCTTTTTTAAGATACTTGTAGTTCAAATTTGAAATATATCCAGTAAATAGCTAGATATTCATTTAATGCCTAAAAAATAGCAAATGATATCAGAAAAATGTCTAATTTTGACATTACCAATATAATGTAGTATGTTCCATGTATAAAAATTTTGGACCATTTTAGATAAATATTCCAGGAAGGTACTACACATGGTAACTCAAATTGGTAATTCAAAAAATACAAAATACAAATTATTACATAACAGGATGGAACATGAACAAATATTAGCGTATAATAGTGTAATATCAAGTTGTAGTCCAAATCTCAAGTTCAAATGATGAAGAAACTGTGATGTGTACTTCAATCTTCATACTTTCCCTTTGAATGCTATGATGCTTCCTTGCAGATGCCTGAGTTACAAAGCAATGTATAGTCTAACTTTTGTGAATTTGTCTGGAATTTTAAACACAACCTCATGAGGTCATATAATGACCCCATGCCAATTTTCATATTTTTTAGACCACATTTAGATTTTATAAAAAATGAAAAATCAATCTGATGCAACTAGTGACGGGCCCTTAGAAAATGCCCGTCAGTGGAAGGGGGAACCAATGACGGACGCTCACCAGGGGCCCGTCAGTGGTGAGGACTTACACTAACGGGCGCTTATTATGTGCCCATCAGTGGATCTTTTACACTATATAAACGGGGACTTGGTGAAATTTTCACAAGTCCCCGTGCGTTCGTTTTTCGAACCAGCCGCGAACTTTGCCCTAGCCCCGCCGCCAGCTGCCGCGCCGCCATCTGAGCTCCCGTCTGCGCCCACCGACCTCCCTCTCCATCCCATCCGCCGACCTCCCTCTCCCTCCGACCTGCTACATTGATCCGAGCTCCGACCTCCCGCTCATCTGCAGCACCCGCCGAGCTCCGCCCTCCCCCGTCTGCAGCAGCCACCCCACCGGCCGAGCTTCGCCCTCACGTCGCTTGAGCAGGCGAGATGACCTTCTAAGTTTTCATGGTGGATTTTTGTTTCAGTTTTGATGATGGTTCTACAACGATGCGATTAAACTTTGGTTTCATAAGTGACGGCAGCGCTGCGCGAGCAAGGCCTCGAGTTGTCGAACCTCATACTTGGGATCGACTTCACCAAGAGCAATGAATGGACAGGTGAAAAAAATTCTGACATGTTCTTGTTCTTGCGTGCATTGGCTCTAAATCCATGATGAGCAACTGTTGTTTGGTTTGGTAAATTTGTTCGTTCAGGGAAGCGGTCGTTCAACGGGCAGAGCCTGCACAAGCTCGGCGACGCGCCGAACCAGTACGAGACGGCCATCGGCATCATCGGCAAGACCCTGGCTCCCTTCGACGAGGACAACCTCATCCCCTGCTTCGGCTTCGGCGACGGTGAGCTGCTACAGAGATCGAATCGGCAACGACGACGATGGCGGCGAGATTCATCTCATTCCATTCATTTATTTTGCTGCTATTGGTTGCATTGCAGCGATCACGCATGACTACAACGTCTTCAGCTTCCACCCGGACAACACCCCATACCACGTACTGTTATGATGAAATATGCATTGCAATTTGCAGCTCTTTTTTTTAAAACCTCATAAATCTACTAGTGACAGGCCCTTAGAAAATACCCGTCAGTGGAAGGGGGAACTAGTGACGGGCGCTCACCACGGGCCCGTCAGTGGTGATACCTTTCCTCTGACGGGCAAATTGGGCCCATCACTAGTCACAACCACTACTGATGGGCGGCCCGCCCGTCAGTGGAGGGCACCCCTCCACTGACATTCCCAGGCTGACGGGCCCCCAGCCCGTCAGTAGAGGGGGTTAACAGCCCATCAGTAAAGGCCCATTCTACAGTAGTGTCCAACGGAGACGTACCATCTCTGAAAAGAGTGGGAACTTTCAACGGAGACGTACCATCTCTGAAAAGAGTGGGAACTTTGGTGAAAAACTCCTTGTCTCTCTGAGTACTTTTCAGTCTATACTTACTTGCTCATCTGATTTGCATGCTTGTGTGATTTACTGATATACATAATCTAGCTGCAATCCTTTCTCATTGCCTGTGTTAATCTAGTTGTGTCACAGTTGCCTTATTACTTATCTCATATATGTGCCAGTTACCTATTACACAGCTATCTGTCATATATCTGTTTAGGGCTTTTATATTACCTGTGTTAGCCACCTGTGTGACAGCTACATGTTAATTTACATATGAAATTCTGCCTGAGTAGCTGACCTGTCTCACAGCTAGCTAAACCCTTAAACCTGCTAAGTCTTAAACCTGTTAATTTGAAGTAATTGTTTAAAATTTGGTTAGCCTCCTATTCATCCCCCCCTCTAGTCGGCACCTACGATCCTTTCAACTCTCCCCAAGCTCCTCTCCTCCCTCTTGAGCTCCCAGCCCTCCCCCTCTTCCCTCCCGATCACCGGCAAGCCCGCCACCGACGCCCCCAACCTCGGTGAGGTGAGAACCGAACGACCTCGTCGCTGCCGAGCTTAACCCCGCAGCAATACCTTCTTTTCTCCTAGAAAATGGAATCCCCACACCCTCCCGAGCCTCCCCAAGTCTCCCGCCGCCAGCGGTGAGCCTCACCGGTGGCCAATCCCCCTCCCATCACCGGCGGCCGCCCCTCCTCTGCTTTCTAGCCTTAATCCCCAATTTGAGTCGTCGGCTCGATTTGAAATCGAGCCAAGCCAGTGCTCCAAGCCGAGCCCCTTCGGGCGGCTAAAGAAACTGAGCCAAGCATCTGAGCCGTGCCCTTAGCGTAGCTCAATCCCGAGCTGAGCTACCCGGGTCCTTCTCCACAGGCCGGCTCCTCCTCTTTTTGGGCCTGCTTCGATTGTTTCTAGGCCGAGACCATTTAGAATAAGAAATTTTATTCTTTTTCTAACAAGCCCTAAGCTCAAGTCCAATTCAGCCCATGTCCATTCCAAGCCCTAATAAAACCCAACCCTAAAGTCCAACCCAGCCCAGCCCAAAAACCCTAACAGGCCCAAAACAACTTCGCGGGCCCAGTCCGACCCGTTGGGCTCGAAACCCTAAAACACATATATATGTCTGTTTTGATCGTCTCGACGCCACGATTCCATTTATCCATACCATTAGACCTGAATCCCGCTCCTTAATACCTAAAACCTGCAAAACCCTCTTATCTCACATATATCCCGATTCATCATCTGAAACCCTAACTCGCATCATATATCCTCTCCCATCTCTGTAATATTCCGATTTCGCCCATACAAGCCTCCGATCCTATTTTTATTTTGAAACACCCTACACACACCCCACCTCCTTATTTAAGGTATCATTTTCCAGCTATTTGACATTTTGCTCCCAGCTCGCATTCGTCGAGCCCGGACCTATGGGTGTTTGGATCTTTTCGCCAATAGGATGCGGTAGTGACGATCCGACGCTCGAGAGGGACTCCAACACTGAAGATCTCCTTGAAGACAACGATCTAGCTGATCACAGTGCAATAGGCAAGTCACATTCCTTTGTTCATGTTGATCCCAATTGCCTACTACTTATTGTATTAGTTAATTATTTTCTGCATGTTAATTTAGTACCGTGATATTTTCAATGACATGATGGAATAGTTAGCACCTACCACCCCACAGCCCGGTTATTTTTGTAGGCCATATTCATCTTGAAGACCTTAGGATAAATATAAGTCGTATCGGTATCCTTCACCGGCATTAGAGGCTAGGTTAGACTGTATTCAGGAATATTAATAACCCTAGGACAAAGCTCGGAGAATGTGGTTTTTAAAATAAATTGCCAACGGTTGAGGATAGAGAAGATGGGGCCTTTCATGTATTGAATGTGCAGCCATACCCCTTCCGGGAGTAAGGGTAATAGGTGGATTACCTTACTCCGAGCAGTTAAGGACTAGACCCTTGTACTAAGTGATGAACACAGAACCGCTCAACCACATATTTGACTTGTCAAATCTGGCCTAGTAAATTTGCTCTATCCGCTGAACAACTACAGAATAGCTTGCCATTCCTCTTCTCTGGAAGGCCTGCAGAAGCGAATGAGGTGATGGGCCATTGACTGAACTGGAACTCACTCAACTCCTGGATCACGAAGTTGACACTGGCCCGTCGGCTCCCGGGAGAGGGGTGACGTAGTGTTCTTGGGTAGGAACTTCAAGAGATAGATCAGATAAAAAAGCCTTGTTATCTTACCTCTGTCGACACACCGATGGGAGTGTGTTAATCTTGAGTGACAATAAGATGTGTAGATATCATGTGGGTAAAGCTGAGCAACTCTGCAGAGTGACAATAAAATGTATTCGAATACGCCGTGCTTCCGGTCAATAAAGTTGTGGTCAAGGGTGATTCCTCCTACAAGGCATAAGTAGAATTTGGTAAGGGATAATTAAATTGGCGATGACCCGACGAGGTTATTAACATACAACTGCTTTGAAGTCCAACTATTTTTAGTCGTATGGTTTTACTCATAAGGTGAAGTTTAGAGTTATGCATCCATCAAATAATATGAAACCATATTCCCTTCCTTTGAGAATCCCTGCATGGTAGTTAAACAGGTAATTTCCCAATGTGGCTTGCTGAATGCTCCATGTACTCATTGTTGCACTAATAATTTTTAGAAGAAGCACAAGACGAAGATCTACCATCGCCACGTTAGGGTTACGACCGCACTCAAGCCTTCCTGTGGGCTTTCGTTGGACCTTTTTTGAGTGTAGGTAATGTTTTGGGCTTCGCAGCCAATCGACCAAAAGGTCATATTTCACTGATATAACTCTTCTTGTTGTTCGTAAGTAGGTTTGATATTCTTTCTGTCCGCAGCTGCAAATCCTGGACAGTCACGGGGAGACACCTCGTTCCTGTTTTACAAATAGGGTATACCCTGTTTGGAAAATAAGGTCGTGACATGACCCCCGTCGGGAGGGGGGAGGGGGGCGGGTGATCACCGAAAGCGAGAACGTGTCGAAGGTAATTGTGGAAACCGCCCAGCAATCTGTATGCCAGGCAACTAAAATTCCGTGTAGTCCGCCCAGTAATCTGTGATGCGGTTTTTAAACAGCGTATGATATAAATTTACGTAGTAGTGCATATTTTTGTGCTTCAAGTTAATGAATGGTGTTCGTAATCTCGCTGCAATCCGGCTAGTCTAATCTCAAAGTATTATCTTAGCATGTGTAGCCTCTTGACTGTATATTCGTGTGCTGTATTTTGTGCGTGACGTATATGACTACACGCAAGGACGATCAGTTGATGTGTGCCAATAAAACCAGCTATATCCTTCCTTTTGCAATTTCCTTATATTGTATAGCACCAACGTTGTTTCTAAGCTTTACTATATTGTACCCAATCTTAATAAAAGGGACACATCTTTGTAAAGTGAGCCGGGAAGTAATAAAACTAAGATTGGAAGATAACAAGGCCATTAATTAGTCTTATTATACTCTCTTCGTCTAGAAATATAAGATGCATTTTAATTAGTTAAGATAAAGCTTAGATAAACAATTACTCTATTAATATATGATTTATCTGACATAAAATTAATATCATTAGATTCGTATTAAAAATACTTACTTATGATTATAATTTGGTATCACATAAATCATATATCAATAGAGTAATTGTTTGTCAAAGTCTTATCTTGACCAATTAAAATACATTTTATATTTCTAAACAGAGAGAGTATTTTCTTTTCTTGTTTATCATTATGATTTAATGGTATTGTTACTTCCTTCCTCATTTGTACGAGGCGCAAGGTCTACATTAACCTCGTATAGTGATTAATATTCTATTACCTAATATTACTCTATGTCACAATACATGTTGTTTTAGAATCTGTATGGTCAAACATTTTAAAGTTTAACAAACAATGTACAAAGAATAACAACAAGTATAAAATCAAATTGATAATACTTAGCTCATAAAGAAATATATTTCATAATATATAATTATTTTTATTTGAAGAAACATATTTTCATATAAATTGATGATCAAAATATGACATTGAAGATCATGTCAATATCTAAAATAATATGCATTGTGATAGGGAGAAAGTAATAGGTGTTTCAAATCGCATGAAATTAACGGCACCTATTAAAAGCGGATGCGAGAGAGGTATTTCCACATTGAATCTTCACGATCCGCATAAATTTCACATATCCATCACGTAAAACAGTTCAATTTTTATAGGAACAGATCGAACCAAAGACACTCACATATCCGTCATCTATAAGAATTTCTCGTGGATTACCGAGGAATGTAGTCCGTTGCCGTAACCCCGCTCCGACAACAAAGGAGACTAGTGGAGAGAAGTAGGTCGTCCTGGGGCATCACACGGGGATCCTCCTGCCCCGGGGAAACACCCCGAATCTATCCAACGAAGGCTCGCGAAGCGTGGATGGTCGATCGGGTCCCCGCAAAATTTCGCGCAGATCTCCTGAAAAGACCGGTCTGCGGCTTCCATCAGCGCTCCGTACGCACCAGAGAGCGGCTGCGCCACCGCACGGGTAGCTGGGGCCGTGTCGTGTCCCCCGTCGATGTGATGTGCATTACGTGTCCATCTGGTGATGCGTCGATCTGACCTACTATACTTGAGTGCACACTCATGATCGATCTGTTCAAGAAATCTTCTCCAAGGCTCATCTTCATATTTTATGAGAAATGCCTGATATGCAGCGGCAGAAGCTAATATGGGTGATCGTGCATGATCGTACTAGATTATTACGAGCTACTACGGTAGTACTCTCTCCGTCCCCTTTTATTAGACGCATTCTTCCCGCACGTGGATACAAGACAGTGGTAATTAGACCCGCATGCCTCGCCCATGTTGCCTCCACGCCTTCCCTGCCCGCGCCCGCGCGCACGATGAGCAGGACGTGGCCGCCGGCGCAACCACCGACGCCACTCCCCCACGACCGGCGTCGCAGCCGTGCCGCAACTGCCGCCTCCCTTCTCCTCCCTTTCTTCCTCCCCCGCGCCATCCCTCTCCTCCGCACCCAAGCCGCCGCCGGAGCAACTGCCGCCTCTTGAGCTCGCCGTTGCCGGCCGATTCCAGCCGCCGGAAGCATCGCACGGACCTCCTGGACGCGACCCCGCCGCTAATTGGAAGCCCCGCAACCTCTACCGCCGGAATTCAGCCGCCTTCTCCAAGTCTGGCTGCCGTCTCCGCCACCCCAATCCCTCTCTCCGGTGAGTTCTTTCCCAATCCCTTCCGGCCACACACTTCCCTCCACTTTCTCTTCCTTTCCCCTCTCCCAATTGCGTGGTTCCATTGCTGCAGCGCCGCACCCACGCGAGGCCAACGCCGGCGCCAACCGTGCCCGCCCGCCGCTGCAGCCGAAGCGCTGCCGCACTCCAGTGACTGTGGGAATGTGTTTGTCTCGCCACCCCGGTCTCATTTCTATGCTCGCCAAGGGCCGGCCGTAACCCTACCGCCGGCGAGCCAGGAAACCGAGCCGTCGCTTGTGTTGGAGGGGTAAAAATGGAAGAAAGACACCCGGGGGTTCAATTGCGCTTTAGATTTTGGGACATCGGGATTTTGCAATTGCGCCTTATAAAACGGGACGGAGGGAGTATTAGCTAGCTTTGCTAAAGCGCTGGCCAGTGACGCGATGTACCCTATCTCTTTGACGATATAAATAGCGTACACTATTAAACGCTTACTCTACTCCCTCCTTTTATTCTGGCTGTTAGGTTGGCCTAAGCCGAAATTTGTGACCACTGGATTTGATTGGTTTGACATTTCATTGGGTGTTGATCTGATGTTGAGAAAAAAAATCGGTTCTCATACAAGCAGGGACGCTCTTTGGGTCCGATTGGCTCTGCCAATTTAACTGGATCAATGGCAATTAGTATGATTCTTATTCACGCGCGCTTGGATCGCATATGAATTTTTAAAAGAAAACCGAATCAAATTGAAATGTTGTTTGGCAGTCGTTCTTCAGACCATTTTAGAACACAAGATTTTAAAAATGCAGGAATACGAAAAACATAACATTGGAATGTTATGACATGCTGAATCTTACAAGAAATCAAAATTTATAGAATTTATAAAATAGTTCTTTGGATGCTACACGGGAATTATAGGAATTTAAAGAGAGAGCTGAGCATGCAAGACATACACGACATATGGATTGTTTTTAGATAATGGAAGAGTTAATTCGTGGCATCTGCATCCTAAAATGCACACGGTCCATTATTATTTTTAGATAATGGAATTAGCACGTAGGAAAGCAATCCATACGAATTTTGGTGATCTCTTTCCTTTGATCCAGAGAGCCTCTATAGCAAAAGTTCCTATCGATTCAAATCCTACATAATTCCTACGAATTCAAAGAGAGCCAATAATTCCCATACTTTTAGGATGACGGGAGCGATCAGCATCAATGAAGAGGCCGATAAGAGAGATGGGGTGGTAGAAGCTTGACGAGGGTGTCGTTGAGCCATATACACGGCGTAGCTGGAGCAGTGGATAAATGACCAAACTCTGTGGTGGGCTTTTTCTCCTTGTAAGGCTTTCCCCACCTCCCTTCTCCTAGTCCTTCATTCATCTCCCTCCACTCTGGCCTCCTTCCTTCCTCTCTCCGACAATTTCGGCGGCCGGAGAAGTGAGGGAAGGAGGCCCGGATCTTCTTCCTATATGTATATTACTCGTTTCTCGGAGGAGGCACCGTTGGCGCTCAATAAAGCAGCGTCTAGATCCAGTGGGCCCCCATCTGTCGGGACCCGGAACAGTACCTGACTTACGAACGACACACCGTTAAAGACCGAGCAACCGCTTAAGGTGAATACACGTTACCTCGCATGCATACTCCGTTAAGGGTCCGACACCGACCAGCACTGCATACAAATTGCTGGAACAACTGGCCAGAAACGGACATCATTCAATGAGCCAGATATAGTTCCGAAACCCTGTAGCGGGTTAATACTCGACTTCCTGCGAGATGAGCCCGACGTTTGTGTCCACACCCTAACCCAATCGGTCGTAGCACGGATTGGTGGGTCACCCGAAGGCCCGACACTGACGTCCACACCCTGCCCAGCTACAACTGGCGGGTCACTCGATTCGCAATCACGAGGTGAGCCCGACGTCTGTGTCCACACCCTAACCCAATCGGCCGTAGCACGGATTGGTGGGTCACCCGAAGGCCTGACACTGACATCCACACCCTGCCCAGCTAGCAGTCACATCATAGCTGGCGGGTCACTCGACTCGTAATCACGAACCTCGCACAGAAGATTCGTATCAACTCACTACCATCCCTTCGCACACTTCAACCATACACGCACTGTGCACAAAGAGACGTGGTAACCAACTCTGAATACCATCACACAAACTCTACAGGGAGGATTACCAGATAATAGTTCACATCCCTTACTTTTGGGCAAATACTTAACTTACACACAACTGGCTCGAAGGCCTTAAGTACGAGAGATAAACAGCGGAAACATGCAGTTACCCTGAGATACAAGCTAGTATCGCCAAAAGAACCTAAAATACCCTACATTAGTCCACAGGTTCGAAAAGCTGAAGAGGCAACCAAATCAAGCGTTATCCGGGAAATAATCGCCGATAGAGGGTTCACCTGTTCCTAAGCATGCAACAACAACTACCAATGAGTACAAAAGTACTCGCAAGACTTAGTAGTGCTTGGACATGACATTAATTATAAGATTTACAGGAAGATCAGCATCAGCCCTACCATGCTAGTAGATTTGAACAACAGCAGAATAAGGTAAGTTTTCTATGATTCATGACCACAATAACAACATTAAGTGAATATACCTAGAATTAACCGATCAACATGATATAACAACATTAATCCGCAGATCATCATTATTCAAATTCAATTCACTAAAAGAGCCCCTGATTGGTCGGTGACCCCATAAAGATTCTGTTGGTCCGGCTCATGAGGATAGCTAGTCCACCATGAGCAGGCCCCAACCAGACATCAACTATGGTCCCCGACACAACCAGCTGACTCGCGGCTTTCCAGGGAACATCGAGAGAGGGTTCACGTGCTGTACCTCCAGAATACTCGACGTAGGGCTCGAGCGACCCCAACAATGTACAGACGCCCTCTCAACAATGCTCCCTCGTCTCTCGTCTCACTTATTACGGTTCAAGTTGATTAATCATCCAGTTAAAACTCATCAGGGTAATGGCATCACAACATATTGAACTGGAAAGTAAGTTTTAGCAGAATATACGAGAATGGAATGACAATGACAAGGTAGCATAGCAATGCCGCAAGCTCTGCTTGCCTAGTCTGGGGAATTCCTTGGGTTCTTGGAACTCGGGCTGCTGAGGCTCCACTCCCTCGTCGACGGTTTCTGGGATTTTGGAAAACGGCGACGAAGAGAACGGACAATACAGGATAAGAATTCAGCATGACATTTCGTGGACTTTATATGAAATACACAATGATATTAATTATTACAATTAAAACTATTTGGAAATAAGGTTCGGTTCCTTTTGGGGCGACGGTCGGAAATCGGGCTTTAGACGATTTCCGGCGATCGATTAAACCCTAACTGACCATTTTTACTAACTGATTAGTTTTCTGGACATCAAAATAATATGGAGTTATTTTTCAGTGGTAGGTACTGCTATACTGGTCATGATGGTAAATTTTCATAATTTTTTGGGCAAACACTGAATTTATAGCAATTTTTGTAAGATTCAAAAATTTTAATTAAATTCTAGAAATTCCAGCACAATTACATGGTCAAAATTATTTTTAGTGGATTCTACAGGTTTTACTGATTCCAAATATAAAATTTTTATAATTTTCTGAGCTCATATGAATTTATAATGAATTTTCTAAGTTTTCAGCAATTTTAATTGATTTTCTGCATTCTCTAAATACAAAAATAATTCTAAAAACTTTTTATACCCAGGTATAGCTAGCCTGAGCCTATGACCAGTGGGCCCTAGTGGCATTTTTAATTTTATTTTAATTTTATTTCTTTTCTTTTTCTTTTCTTTTTTTCTTTTCCTTTTTTTTGTTTGGGCTCAGCGGGGGATCGGGCCGGCCGGCGAGCCAGCCTCACGGGCTGCGCGCGGGGAGGCGGGCCGGACCGTGGCCACGGCCGGCGGGGAGAGGAGCGGGCCGGCGGCCTCAGTGGGCCGCGCAGGGAGAGGTGAGGGAGGCGGGGCGGCTCACCGGGCACGGCGGCGGGGCCGGCGAGGGCGGCGACGGGAGGCGGCGGCGGAACGAGGAGACGGGGCGGCGACCGGAGGCGAGGACGAAGGTGACGGCCGGCGTCGGAGGCGGCGAGGCGCGGCGGTCGGAGGCGGGGAAGGAGACGACGGCCGGGGCGGAGGGGGCGGCGCCGGCGTCGGGGACGAAGACCGGGGTGGCGGCGCGGAGCTACGGCGGCGATGGCACGCCGCGGCGGAGGCGAGCGGCGAGGGAGGCGGCGAGTCAGGGAGAGGAGGAGGCGGGCGGGGGAAATAGGGAGAGGGAGAAGGAGGAGGCCGGGGGAAATAGGCGCCGTGGTGGGCGAGGAGGCGCGGGCGACCGGGGGCCCCGGGGCGGGAGGCGGACGGCCGGGCGCCACGTGGCATGCGGGGAGCGGCCTGGCCGCGTGGCACGCGGGTGAGGCGGGAGGCGAGCGGGCGGTGAACCGGGCCGCGCCGCTTGGCAGGCGGGGAGCGGGGCGGGAGCGGGGGAAATTTTTTTTATTTAATTGGTTGTTACACATCTTTTCCTTTCTGCTCTCTCCCCTTGGTCCATGATGATTCCGGCAGGGCGAAGCTACTTAAGGGAGGAATCACTAGGGATTTTGTTGGATCTGCTCTCCCCCCCTCCTCGGCAGCTCGGGTGTCCAGATGCTACCATCTCACCTGGATCTCCTATTTTGCTTGGCTCCTCTATGTTCTTGTTTTCTCCTCTTGCTCGGTGTCAACAAACAACCAGTCGGAGCTCACGGTTCGGGAATCCACATTCTCTTGCTTTTTCTTTTCTTTGTTCAAATACCGCTGCTTCCTTCCCCTGTTTCTCTCATCGACGTGGTTACTCTGCATCTTTTGCCAATGTTTTTGCATTTCTTTTCCGGTCTCTTGGTGCCGAAGCAGGTCGTTCTGGAGGTGGTGCATATGTTCTCTTCTAGCTTCTAGCACCAGCCTCTTTTTCTTGTGTAGCTAATGTCATCCCCTCCTATTTTCTACAGCGGCGCAAGCGCGGCCTCTAACAGGGAGTTGGTCGCAGCGTGGTTGAGCTCTAGTTCAACCTCCTTCATTGGAGGCCCACATTGTGGTCTTTGGATCCGACTAATGAGCGACAAGTTTTCTGGTGATGCTCCGTCCTCCTCAGGGCGACCGCTACCCATGTTAGGGGCTCATATCTCTATTGCATGAGGTCCTCCTGCATCTACAACACCAGCGAGGTTTATTTCTTCCTGCTTCTCGATGAACACTCAAGAAGAATCTTTAGCGAGCTTTGGCAGTCGTCCTTCATCAGGTTCAAGCTGGCCGTCTTCTTAATTTCCGATGAAGGGTGGCGTGTTTGCGATGGTAAAGCTCACCGGCAATCATGTTCCATGTTGGAAAATGTATAGTCAGTGGTTTCTTCTCGGTCTCAACACGTGTCCATAGACGTGTCCTCTCACTAAGTGGTTGGGCAGCACGTGTAACAAGAGGTATTTCTATAATTTGTCTCTTTTAAG
Organism: Stipa capillata; assembly: GCA_019208055.1. NCBI lineage: Eukaryota > Viridiplantae > Streptophyta > Magnoliopsida > Poales > Poaceae > Stipa > Stipa capillata. Next base: position 48,610 of record JAGXJF010004164.1, read on the forward strand.
GTTGTACTTCTTTTGGTTTAATATTAGACAGGGTGTTTTAGAAAAAAAAATTGAAGCAGCAGACAAGTCTGCAAATAAGCCGTCAGAGCACTGTAAGAAGGCGCCAGAAAGAACGATGAAGAAGAGAGCTAGGCACGATGGCGACAGGGGCAATAATACACGACGGCCAAGTAGATCTTTGACAGTGGTGGTCTACGGGAGTTTGTGAGAGTAGTAGTTATCTCCTTACATGGTACGTAATCATCCGGCACATTAGCATATATGGTTGGAACGTGCCGGATTAGTAGCGATCTGTAGGATCGATGCGTGATCCGATCAGATTGATCGGTTGTAATCTTGCTCCGTAAGTAATTATATGTTATAAGTAGAGAGAAACCCGATGGGGTTAATTGCGGCAATATTTCTTATTACTGAGCTCACCGATACGAATTTCATGATCTTGAGGAAAACGTGAGACGGCGGGTTATGACTTGCGACTTGACTCAACAAAACCACATGGATTGTGGAATCTTACTTACCAAATTAGATGGGTTAGCGTTTGAATTGTGGTGCTCAATCTTCTAGTGGTAGTCGATTCTTGTGGAATGAGGTTAAATTTCAGAAACATCCAAAGAACCTTGGAATCGTTTGATCATCTCAAGTTCCATTCTTTTTCTTTTCCTCTCCTTCCCATTTTCTCGGGCCGATGGTCGGTTATCTTCGAAAAGAAAGGGGCAGAGACGTCAGAGAGTGTAGAAAGCTGATTAAAGATTCTCATAGATTAGATCATTATGAGTCTATAGTGATTAAAGATGCGCATTCTAATCATCATTACCACAAGTTCTAGCCAGCTAGGGATCGCAGCACGTATACATGTTAATCAGGCAGGCGCTCCCTTCTCCAGGAAGCATCGGGGGCGGATCGCTTTGCAACAGCTGCTTTTGCTCCTCCTCCAATAGCAAAGCGGCGCGTGCGAGATCAGTCAACCGATCTGTGGATCTGATCAGCGACGCACCTGAGAAAAGAGAGATTCTGCTGGCCGCAGGACATGGGGCGGAGCAGTACTGTACACTGCGGCGCAGGCTGAAAGCTGAGACACACCGGCATTTGCCACTTTCGTGTTCGTCTGCCAACGGAATGCTCACCTAGTCACCTCCACGGTTCCACCCCTGTGCCAAATGATGGAGGCGGTGAGGTGACTACGCAGTACAAGAACAAGAGGTAGTATTGTACTAGTAGCTGTACACGTAAAGTAGGGGTTATCTAGCTAGGCCGGTGACCCTGTTCCATGATTCCATCGTCCGGTTTGGGGATTACGAGCTCTTTGGCTTGTTCCTCCTATTTTCCCTCTGAAACTTGATGTGGACTTCCAGCGAGTAACAGCATGTTTCCTATTCATATTGAAGCTAATTAAGGAGTTTTATCAATATTACCGATCTTTTTTTTACTCCATCAAAGACCGAAAGCATATCGACCTGGCCGCCAAGGCGTGTTTTTTAGTCCTCAAAGATATTCATATCATACGGTCGAGCCCTTGATCAGCTTGAATCTGTGCACAGTACGACGATTGTAGTTTCTTCGTTTCGAGAACTGCACGTTATCCTGCGGTGCTCCTGTACTCTCGAGTCTCGAAGAAGATGAGATTCCCGTGCCTGAACTTTCATGCCTTGCATGGAATGAGATGAGATGTTCCCGTTAAGTGACGTCCAGGAAATAAGGCATGGACCACCGAATCGTCGGCCTTCCCCATCTGAGACCTGGCGCCTGCCAGTAAAGCTGCACACAAATGGCATCAGTCAGCTCCATGCCATGACGGACGGCACAAGCATCCAGGCAGCCAGGTGAGGTGCCGGCTGGTCGGTCAGCGAAAGCGGTGGGCTGTAGGTGGCACCTCACATGGAGCGGCATGGCCATGCTTGTTATAGTCAGCAGCAGACCTCCGCTCGATGTAATGGAGTCGTGTTTGTACCCTGACAACCGCGACCTCTGGTCCCAGCAATTCTGAATGCAGCGTTCCACCCAGCAAAATTCACACGCATCCTTATTTACCTGTCGAGCAGGTCTAAGATTTTACTAACAGATACCATATTTTATATTGTCTATCTAATATAATACAAATAGTTTAATAAAGTTAATAGTATCATAATTGCACACATACGTTCAAAATTTGCTAAAAGTAAAATACAAATAGTTCGACAAGGTTTAAAAGGATGATAAATCTAACACATAAATTTGAAATTCACCAAAAGCATAATACACATAGTTCAGTAATGTGACTAATGAAATCATTCAAGAATATAGCGATCATACTATTTATCAACTTTATTCTCCGCTAGTTTCACCACGGAATACATTTTTAACACTTGTAGTCATCATCATGTTTACAAGCAATATCGATTTAAGGAATATGTACATTAACTGGTCCTTTAGATTGTTGTGAGCTTTATCTTTAGAGTTTTTGGTTTTGACTGTACATGTAAACATAAATTACTTTTTAAGTTTTTTATAATTTCTTTGAGGTGCTATGGCATCTCTAGATCCGCCTATGTCATCGAGGACGAGAGCGAACTGTGTGAGTAAATAAAAAAAAGACACGGCAAATAGAACACGCAATTCTGCAATAATTATATCCAGAAAATCGGGTAAGGAACTAAGCATGACGTGGGCTGGCAACAAAGGCCCAACCGTTTGCCGGGAAGATGAACGCCGGAGTGACCAAACCGACCTTAAGTAACCGATGAAAGCCTAATTTTATGTATAGAATTCATTTTAAGCAACGTTCCGACGGCAAAGATATCGTCTAGAGTACGGTAAATATATGCTTTTAAAATAATTTATGTATTTAGCTCAATTTTAAATTCTAAAGTTAAATTAGTCAAACTTTTGTAAATACAAGTACTAAATATATTAGATTCAATTAAATACATCAACACCCTATATCTATGTCAATATTTACAATCCTAAGATAATAAACAAGCAATTCAGGTTTTACAAAAAAAATATAACTATTCTAGTACGAGTATGAATTACAAGAATATAAAAACGACGAGAGACACAAACGATGTTTGATCTCAGCGCTCAGATATCCATAGATATTCTATATCTCCATTTAGGAAACCAACTCACCTAGATCCAAGCAGCCACCCGAATCGTGTTCTTTCCTCCTTGAGGGTGCACCGAGCGTACCCTCGTCACCATGGCTAGCTCCTTCCTTCACCTTAGAGATGACGAACTCCACAATCACTTCACAAAGCGCTCGAGCCTCTTCATAAGCTTTTTGAAGAGGCCACCGAACCAACACCAACAAGCCGTTTAGGAGGCAGCGGCATCCAAAAGTAACAAACTCCCAGACTCACTCAAATCAATCGATACCAAGAGATCAAACTATGCAACAAATACAATCACCAATTACAACCAATGCACTAAACTTCTCTCACACCTCACAAAGAGTGACACATGCACTAGAGTGGTTTAGAGAGGAAGGAATCAAGTGGAGAAGGTCAACAAATGACACTAGTGGCAACAGAAACTCTCCTGAGCCACCCCAAGGGGGCTACGTATAGCCAACCCTAAAAAACTAGCCGTTGGGCAGTTCTGATTAAGGCTGAGAGTTTAAAGTGACTTGAGGCCGATCAGAGTGACCGATCATTGAAAGTCATAAATGACCATTGGACATACTGAAACACACGGGAGCACTCTAGCCACAGAGTCTCCAAATCCAACTCCGGATACTCCGAAGAAACTTCTCGGATACACGGAGCGAACCCTGAAAACTCCAGAAAATAGTAGTCCAACTCATTGTGTTGGCCCTAGAGACTCTGGCAAAAATGCCAAAGTCTCTGGCTAGGGTTGATGGTCAGACCAACCCCCCTGGACATTGCTCTCCCGAGCCCAGTTCCCATGTAGAAACCTTCTAGACACATGCGGATATTAGGAAAAACTAGTCTAGGTATACTTTTGTCTTGTACTTCAGCTCCATGGTGTCCATCATCCTTGCTCCAAGTTGGAATCACCTTGATCACCACCGTTTTATGAAGTATTTCATTTAGCTCCCCCATAATTCCTTATGGAAGCTTTCTCTTGAATTCATTTTCACTTGATGGACCACAAGCTTCAAGCATATGTCTTCTCATAATGCTTATCTTCAATTTGTTATCTTCAACCTTGATGACCATCACTGCTCAATGTCATCTTCTTGTAGGCTTTCGTCCTTTTGATGTAAACCCATGAGTGATACTTCACCCACATGCACCCTCCGAACACATATAGAAAATAAGTTAGTTCACTAAATGTAATTTACAATTGATTATCAAGTTCACTTGATCATTATCATAAGTAGTACATTTTTCGAGCTCTATGTTGACTATCTTGAGTTCATTCTTCGACTTCATTTTGCTTAACCTTCATCTTCTCTTTAACTTCACTTCTTCAAACTTCAACTTGAATGCTGGTCTTGAAATTCTTTGTTCATGACTCTGATCATCTATGATCATTTTAAGTTATACCATGAACTTCATCTTTATTATCTTCTGATCTTCTCTTGAACTAACCCGCGGCTCGCCGGAGTCGTCGTCGCCTCAATGTTACCAGAGCAGCAGTGGATGAGTGGAAGACGGAGCTCCGAGGAAGAGGAAGAGGAAGAATGGTAAGCCCAAATTTTGCCGGTCGGCGAATTCCTGTTATATGATATATCCGTAGAAGAACTAAGAGCTCATAAAGTAGAGCGAGCAAATTACAGGATGGTGTGTAATGCTACTAGTTTCGTGCTTTAAGATTTTCTCGCCCAACGGAGATTGTGTTCAGTTGATTGAACTATAAACAATAGAGGGACTCCGATGCACAACGAGTTGCTATAACATTGGAAAGACGGACCAGAGTGTCCGGAGAAGCTACGATCAGCTTAAGCTAGATTCAGACCAGAGATTATTAGTTTCATGCAAATAAAATTGGGAGCGGGAGCTCCTTAATTCGAAAAATAAAAATATTCAGAAGAGAGATACTGCACCATCAATACTACATCATAGTGTCCTAGGGAGTGTCGCAAAGATCACAGAATAAATAATTTGTTTACAAGGTCAGACGTACAATCAAATAGCATTTCCAGTACACTTGTACTCCAACGAAGGTGCAAGCTACAATGGAGCAGAGCCTTAAGCAATCAAATGGATTAAGCGTGCGAGCTCCACGCCAAAATGAGCGAGCACGACATACACAACGCAGAATGTCGGAAATGTTCATCATCTAAACCATCCATGTTTTTCACATTTATAAATTAAACTTTGTATATCTTCAAACATTAAACCAACAGCTGCTGCCCAAATTTTTCACAGAACGTTTACATGGCATCGCACAGTCTTGTGCACCAATCCTAGCAAAATGTTCTATTTTCTAGCGGCTAAAAGAATCGCTCTACTTGTTCCAATTTGTACCGAAGAAAAACCGAAGCCATTAGAAGAGGCCAGGAAGTAGTGATGTGATCAGAAGAATGTGGTGCCGGCGAAGCCACGGTGGAGGAGGTTGTGCGCGATGCTGTCCCTCTCCCGCTTGGCGGCCTCGGAGCGCACGGGGTTCTCCGGGGTGGTCTCGTCGTCGACGAGCTCGTACCGGACCTCCGGCTGGAGCTCCTCGCCGCGCATCTCGCAGATGTTGTGCAGGACGCAGCAGGCGCCCAGCACCACGGGGAGGTCCTGGAGCTTCACCTCCGTGCGCTTCTGGAGGCATGCCCACCGCGTTTTGAGCCGCGCGAACGCCTCCACGGCGACGTTGCGGATGTCGCCGACCTTCTCGTTGAAGGCGTGCTGCGTCCACGTCAGGTTCTGGTGCGTGTACGGCACGAGCACCCAGTCCATGAGCGGGTAGCTTGCGCCGCCGACGAGGCAAGCGTCGTGCATCATCCCCGCCACGGCGCGCTGGTGCAGCATGGACTTCTCGAGCACCTTGTCATCCGGCATGGAGCCCGGCCAGCCGATGCAGACGTCGGTGAAGGCGCGGTCGGGGCCGACCACCCCCTGGAGCGTGATGGAGTAGGACGTCTTCTGGTTGCGCTCCGTGTGGCGTCGGTTGAAGTAGGAGGCGACGGAGATCTTGGGCGCGATGATGGGGATGTGAGTGGTGTACATGGCGCCGATGACGCCAGGGACACCGAAGGACCTCTCGAAACTCTCCTTGAATCTGCCGGCGCCGGCCTCATCGGGCCACTGGAGGAAGCGCGGCATGAGGACGGACTTGATGGCGCCGCAGACCTCGAGTACGAGCTTGTGGCATGTGGAGATGCCGAGGCCGAAGCGCTTGGAGACGAGGCGGAGCGGCTCGCCGGTGGCGAGGCGCCAGATGCAGACGGCGACGCGCTGGCGCACGGGGATGGCGGCGCGGAGCATGGTGTCCTCCTTGGCCACCGCGGAGCCCAGCGCCTCGCAGATCATGTCGAACGTCTCCCGCCCCATCCGGAACGCGCGCCGGAACTCCTCCTCCGGGTACTCGGGGCTGTTGCACTGGTCCCACCACGCCTGCGACCTGTCTTTCACCCACAGCCGCCGCTGGTGGTGCCCCGCCCCGGCGCCGCCCGCCCGTGGGGGAGAGGCCGACGCGGCCGTGGCCGTGGCCTCCTCGCCGGCCACGACGGCCGCCGCCGCGGCCGAGGCCGAGAGCCGCGAGCGCTTGGACCGCGCGGCGGCCTCGGACTCAGCGTCGGCGTCGAAGCTGTCCTCCATCTTGGCGTAGTACTCCATCATGGCCTGTGACTTGTGGTCGGCGTTGGACTCGAGCAGCGCGAGCTCGCGGTCGCGGCTGGAGTCATCGGCGGCCCCCGCGCAGTCGGCGTGGCCCTCCGCCTCCAGGGCGGCCAGCGAAGTCAGTATCCTGGCGATGGACCGCTTCCTGCCGTTGGGAGCCGCGGCGGGGCCGTCCTTGCTGTCCTTCTCGTCTCCGCCAGCATCCCCTCCGCGCTTCCGGCGCCGGTTGTTAGGCATGGCGACGGCGTCGTCGAGGGCGAGCGGCGAGACAGCGGCGGCGGCGTCCTGGAAGAAGGAGTAGTAGAAGGCGAAGTCGTCGTCTGCTGCTCCAACCCCAGCTCCACCTGCTCCGCTGCTGGGGCGGGCGCTGGATGGGGATCTCATATACTAACCTCACGTTAGTAACGTCTTTGGTGCGCGCGCGTCGCTTGGCGTCACGTTGCGTTTGCGTCGGTGTGCCGCGGTGCCGGTGGTGGGTGCGCGTCAAAGGAGAGGGGAAACGAAACGAGGGAAACGGGCGAAATGATCGTCTTCCGATGGGTGGAGGCGAGGAGACTGGTGTGAAAGGAGGGGGCGATATAAATATGCTCCCATCCTTTGATGTGACGATGGCGATGGCGATGGCGATGGCGATGACGATGCCGAGGTGTGAACGCGGTGGAGTTGCTTTTGGACAAGGAAGGGAAAGGAAGGGGGAAGAAGGAAAGCGAGACCGGCCTGCGCCTGCTCCCCTGGTGATGCGGTGGGGACGTGGGGAGGAGGAACCAGGAAGCTGGCCGGCGCGGGTGGGCGCCCACAGGCTGACAGCGTGCCTGCCCTCGCCGGTTTACGCGGTTTCGCATGGCGCGTTGGGTTTGGACGACACCGCGTGGACTCCTCGGCACCGCCGCGGTGGGGATAGATGGGGACAACGTGGTCAATGAGATAACATGTCAGGCGTGGCAGCCCACCTTGCGTGCGCCGCGGTTAGAGGCCGGTAAACTGCGTACAGACAGCCTAATATTACCGATGCTGTGCTGCGGTGAAAGAAGCAGGAGTTAGCTACCGGTGAAGATTCTGGGCCAGGCGCCCGGCGTTCGAGAAACTTGCGGCGGTGTCGCGTCCTTTCGCCGACGTTCTGCCAACCGCCTGACCATTCGTGCTGACGTTTCGAGAATGAGTGACCTTAGCCATGCTGCTTTCACCTGCGACGCAGCATTGCGATCTGATGGCACCGGCGCGACTGCGACACGAACGTGCCGCAGCGCGAGAACGCTGGCCCCATGGCCCGGTGACCCCATGGCCCGGTGATTGATTTTCGATGTAGCGGCTGTGAACCTTTTGCTATAGAAAAGTACGTGTGCAAAATTGTTTAATCAACTGTTCGGGAAAGAAAGGATGTGTTGACTGAGCTAGCATCTCTCGCTATTTTATCCGGGTAGAGGGCTAGGGGTGTTAAAAGAAGAAATATACACCAAGCCAGCGGATCATAGTAATTTTGGTTTGGCTATAATTTAAGTTGGAGAACGTAATCACATCATCAAATATTCATACAACAATCATTTTCCAGCGGGAGTGTGCTTAAGGCATGTATAGTGACAGAGATAATTGTCTTCTCGTTCACTTATCCCTATCATCAAGAAAAATCACAACAGAACATAGCAATACAATTATAATGTAAGCCATTTTATCTTCTATTTTAATCCGGTTATCTCTTGTATTCTTCAATTATCTCTCCTCTAAGTTTATGCTTCAACTAAAAATTAATTAATCTAAAAATACATGAATTATATTACACAAAATTTATAACATTTAATCCGTATTAAAAATGCTCTTATATATTTATGATTTTGTAACTCTTAATTAAATACTTAAAAGACTAACAATTAAAGTCTAATTTTAAAAAGTCAAAGTATCTCCTCCGTAAGAAAAGGAAGGAGTAACACTTGGCATTTCTTGAGCCTTTCCTCCAAACAGAAAAGGCAAACTTCTCATCTCACTCTCTCCTCTACAAATACTCTCTCCGTCCACAAATGTAAGGTATGCACAAAATTTTAGGTTCAATTTGACCAACAATTAAATAAATATCATTAGATTAATATTTAAGTTATTTTCTGTGGTTATAATCTTATAACTATGAACAAAGCACTTTACAAAAAATATACATTCAAAGCTTAACTTTGAGAAACGTGATCTAATTCAACAAATGGAATAATATTTAAGTATATGTTAAGTTTGTAAGTTCTTGGAGTGTTATATATAAAACATCACACACAAATCATCGGTTGTACGCTCTAAACTAGAAGGCTTCGCGTAGTGGCATGTCACGCGGTCACACTACATGGTCGTACAAGTTTCCATTTTGTTGTTGATAATTTTAGTGCATATTAAGTGAAAATTATCATAGACTATACTTGCATACGAAATCCTCAATATGAACTGACATGTACGTAAATGATTGTATACAGTAAATATTTTTTGTTAAATTTCAATTATATGGTACAATTTTGTACATGGACCTTTTGTCTGGGAGCACCAAGAGACACAACGGTTAGTTAAATTCTCTTCCAGACTTGTAGATCCACATCATGTGTATGATTCTTTTGTATGTTTTTGATCGTATCAAGCGATTACTTTGAATTTTTTAAAAAAAATCCAAATTCATGTGAGTATGGACATAATTCGTAGCCTGATGTGACCTGTTCCTATCAAAAAATTTCTTTAAATTTCAAAGCATAAATTATGGTAAAAGAATATGAGCACAACTATTCATACAGTACTACTTTTTAAAGTATATTAAAATTATGTTACAAAAAATTAAACGTATTTTTAAAGTAAAATCTAAAGTTCCCCTCTCTAAGGGAGCCCACAGGCCCAAACATCTTACGCGGCCTCCTCGACCCAAATACAACTAAAGGTCCAAATGGCCCAACCCGAGTGACGATGAGTATCGTTAAGGAGGATAAAGCTGGTCATCCGGGCATAGGGTGGGTCAGGCCGACTACTCGGAGTCCGACTACAACACGGGGATGCCTCACCAACGTGGAGTACAAGACATGGACTAATACCTGCCCGGCATATCCGGGGATCAGTTGTAACCAATTAGGAAACATATCTGTAAACCGATTCGGACTCTTGTAACCTTACCCCTGGTCGTCTATATAAGGCCGGGTAGGGATTCCCGGATAGGGAGATCACAAGAGAGCTTTACAGTGATTCTCATAGGCATAGACACATACCCTCATACGGGATACATCAATACCAGCCACCAAACACAAGACGTAGGGTATTTCCTCTCCGCGATGGCCTGAACCTGTCTAAATCTTGTCTCCCGTGTGCACCCATCCGGATTTGCTGTACTCACACCGCCCCATATTCAGTATTGTCAGAATAATACTCCGACAGTTGGCGCGCCAGGTAGGGGCTGTGCGCGTAGATCCATCTGAACAGATCCAGACGAGTTTTTTCTTCGGTAAGGGTGACTTCGCTCCAGGTCAGGCCGTGAGTTTTGGCCCCCAGGACTCAGTCGCCGATCCTGGATGGCTTTTCCGACTCGAAAAACTCGACTTCATCGTCGACAAGCTCGGCAAACTCCACCTCTGCGACTCGGCGCCCGGCCAATCGGTAGAGGCTTCATCACATTTCTCACCCAGACTCTCGTTCGAGTCAGTGGCTTCGGCAAGCTTCACCTCTGCGACTCGGCTTCCAGCCAATCGGCGGAGGCTTCACCGCCTTCCTACTCGGACTCTCGTCGGAGTGGATGACTTTGGTGACCATCTCCAAGGACGAGGTCACGCGAAAGATGGATCTACTGCTCGGGCATGGGTCTTTACCCGTCGAGCAGGGATCCCGACTGGTCGGTACGACCGAGTCCCTTCTACCGGTCCTCGATTACGACTCGGACGGCTTCGAGAGTTTGGGAAGCCACCATCATTCTCGGGAGGACTTTATAGCGGACTCGGATGCGCCGTATGTTGCCGCCCGACTATGCCCGGGGGCTTACCGACTGAAGAATAAAGACGGCAACCTCATCGCCAACGCCTGAAACATTGAACAGCTAAGTCGCTTCTATGCTTAAACTTTGTACTTTCATACTTTAAATGCATAAATATTTCATTGCTCCATCCGAGTAACTTTTCGGGTTTCCCGACTTACCTGCTATGCACGCTCACGGCTACACATAGTGGACACTCGGGAGCTACACCACACCGGGTGTGCCCAGGCGCACTCGGGCTCTTCTCTTTCAACAATTATTTTAGTACTATGTAAATAGTCCGGCGTTAACTCTTCGTCTTCGATCGCTTTTGGTCTACGCCACAACCCTGCGCTACACGGGAAACAGCCCACGGCTAATCTCAACGCAATGGGGGATACGACGGGTCGACAAGAGCACACACAAAGGGCTAACTTATACACGAACGAATTTTTATGAAAGAAGGGGTTAATAAAACACAGAACAAGTTAACCAAAACATGCATAATCAAGTTACACTCGGCCTTCCCGAGTACTTCACATGTATATGGAATGGTTCATGTGTTTTCTCCCTACTTTTTTAGGACAACGCTGTCAGCACTGGTATCCGCCGACTGGGCTTTCTCCATCAGCACGGGGACCTCTTCATCGGCAATGTCGGCAGTAAAGTTACTCGGCAGGCTCTGACTGAGCAGACGTGAGTCGGGGGCTTACCAGCGGTGACGTCCTGAGTTCTCTTCAGAGAGGGCTCGGTGGCGGCTTTCTCCACCTCAAGCTGCCGAGCACTCGGCCTTGCGCTGGCCGAGTCGGTCGAAGGCGGGAAAATCATCAAGACCCTCCACTCGGTTCCTCGAACCAAGTAGAGGCTCGGGGGTTACACCCTCTGGGTGCACTATTCGTGCCCCCAGAATGAAATCTACGGAAAGGCAAGTAAACCAGCTACTTTGGAAGAATCATTGAAGACCCTCCACTTGGTTCCTCGAACCGAGTAGAGGCTCGGGGGCTACACCCTCTGGATGCACTGTTCGTGCCCCCAGAGTGAAATCTACGATAAAGCAAAGGAGCCTCTGCCCGACTATCCTAGTCGGCCGAAGGCTCGGGGGGGTACTGACAATGACATGGCACCCGGGTATCGTCACGGAGGATAAAGCTGGTCATCCGGGCATAGGGTGGGCCAGGCCGACTACTCAGAGTCCGACTACAACACGGGGATGCTTCACCAACGTGGAGTACAAGACATGGACTAATACATGCCCGGCATATCCAGGGATCAGTTGTAACCAATTAGGGAACATATCTGTAAGTCGATCCGGACTCTTGTAACCTTACCCCTGGTCGTCTATATAAGGCCGGGTACGGATTCCCGGATAGGGAGATCACGAGAGAGCTTTACAGCGATTCTCATAGGCATAGACACATACCTTCATACGGGATACATCAATACCAGCCACCAAACACAGGACGTAGGGTATAACTCTCTGTGAGGGCCTGAACCTGTCTAAATTCTGCTTTCCGTGTGCACCCATCCGGATTTGCTGTGCTCACATCGCCCCATATTCAGTATTACCGGAATAATACTCCGCCACACTCCACCCCTCTTACTCTATCGTTCTCTCTTGATTCTCAATCCCAAAGTCGCCACCTCCACACTTCTCTCACCCTCTCTCCCTCAGGCATCGTAACCGAGAGCGTGATAGATTTGGAGAAGCCAGCCATAGTGAGGGTGAATTTCTTGCGCCGGGCTTTGGTGCAGTTCGCATGGCAATTTCCTAGTGCAGTTGGGTGGTGGTAGCGCTGGGAACGAAACGTTAGGAAGCTGTAGCCTCTACAGCGTTATCCTGGAAACCCTGGTCAACAGGGGTGATGATATGGGTGTTGGAGACGGGCCCGAAAACAGATAATGGTGCCTTAAGGGCGGGGTCGTCGGCATGCAGGCCACATGCCGACGCTCGTAGAGAGTATCCATTCGCAGAGTCCTCCTTTTTTCTGACTTGGATCTTTTTGTTCATGATGTGTTACAGATTTGAAATATGGTTCATGTTGTAGATCCATTTTGTTCCTCTCTCCAAACGTTGTTCATGTTCCAAATCCAAATGGTGCTTAAATCCATTTTATTTCGTTCTTGCACATTGAAACCGAATGGAGTTCACGAGGTTCAAATCTGGATCCGGATGTTCTTGTTCATGAGTTCATCAAAATGGTGAAACATGGCATATACTTTTATTTTGTTTGTGTTTTGTTCTCAAATCCGAATTCGCTAGCACTCCCTTTTTTTATATAGAATCGACGCCATAATATCCGATGGCAGGGGCACCGGAGGACGACGATGTCAAGCCGGCAGCGGCGCACCGGCCTCACTCATTTGGAAGCGGTGCCCACTGGAAGGCCTCGATCACAAAGGAGCCCAATCGGATAGAGCTAGTGGCCACTGGGACCTCCCGGTCACAACAGGAGAGGCAAAGCAGGCCCTATATGGTTCTAGAACTGAATTTTCTAGGGTCCTCACTAGGCTTTGCATGGCCTATTGAAGCCCGCCAAGAACCTACACGCATGTCAGGATGGGATTGGATCATGTAGGAGGGAAAGGAAAGAAGGAAAGCCAAGCGGCAAGAGAACTCGAAACTGTAAAGATATATCACAATTGGGTATTGGTCCATGACGAGTCAAGAGGTTCATTTAATCATTGATGTGAGCAATCACATCATGATGAGAATATGAAATGACTCAGTTCTCAAACCAAACAAGACAACGAGGATTGCATTGATCGCAAGACTAGTCCACCTATTCGAACCAAACACTAAAATTGCAACAAGTTATGTATGTAGTAACAAGTGGTCAATCAGCGGCTCCTCTAATAAGCCTCGTTCAGATCTGGTCTTGGACGCTCCTCTGCAACTACGTATATAGTAGCAATCGTTTCTCTCGGGTTGCCGGCATCGATGTGCTTCGCCTCGTTAGTGCAAAAGAACAAGCTATATACAATGCATTGAATTATCTCCAGACGAGGTATATGTTTTAAGGACAATTAAACTTGTTACTATTCTCTACTCTAACTAACATTGCATAAATCATATGCTCCAGAACCGGTAATCAGAGCTTTCAACAAACAAAACTTGCTTTCTATCATGTGAACGATGCTAGTGTGGATGGTGGTCTAAAGGGGGACAGAAAGGGAAAAGGTGAAATCAAGCATGAACGTTCACATAAGGCTTGTACGAGTCAAACCAAGCGCACATCTTCAATTTCAGGGGTGGGGTGTGGTGACTGGGGACCCCTTTGTAAAGTCGGCAGAAAAGGCACAACAAAGAGAAAGCCATAGCCACGGTTGGTACGTTGTATGCTAATTCCCGTGCACCAAGTTGATCAAGGAAGAACACGTGCTGGATGTGACACGGCCGTTTCAAGCTAGGGCCCGTTTGACTGACTACCATCCTTTCTCCGTCTACCATCGTTGACAGAGACAGCAAACCCAGAGTATTTATGTGTAGATGTGTTCTCTTTTCCTTGCGAGAATCATATTGTGATTTATGTGACCAGGGTCCTGGAATATATATCTTTTAATGCGAGAAAGTGACGAGGAAGATCAGATACAAAACGGACGCTAACTAAGCTCAGGTACTGTTTCGAACTCTGGGAAAGCAAAAAAACAAACCATTCTTACTGTGTCCATCGAAATGGATGGACAAATTCGATCAACGTGAATTTCAATTTTTTTTTCTTTCGGTCCAGATAAAACAAAAGCCACCAAATAAAGCTTGTCTTCCGCAACTTGTCCCGAAATACTTCTAACAGGGAAGATAGCAATTGGAATATTGCTTAGCAAATGCTGTTACCGTTCCATTGAGGCCCTGCAAGCAATTGTGTGCAAAAGTGAAAAAGTGAATTGTTGTTTCTTAGATAATTAGCACGGTGTCCTATGTAATTGCGTGAAAAACGTTTTTAATTATTTTATTTTTTTATCTATATGCATGCTATTAGATCAAACGGAAAATAAAAGTTCAAATCGCGAGTCGGCCTGCTAATCGTTGTACTGAGCTGTCTATTTAGTTACAGTTATGATGATCTATCGGATGCGATCTACTTAATTATCTTTATTGTTTTAGTCAGTACTAATTGCGCGAGAAAACATTTTTAATCATCTTTTATTTTTTACTTGTACGTCTGATAGCAGATTAGTACTAATTGCATAGCAAACGTTTTTAATTATCTTTATTTTTACCTGTACGCATGATATTAAATTAGTACGGAAAATAAAAGTTTAAATCACGAGCCGGTCTAATATTAGATCAGTACATGAGATAAAAGTTTAAATCATGAGCCGACCTGCTAGTCGTTGTATCGAGCCATCTATTTAGGTACAAATATAATGATTTATCGGATGTGATCTGTTTAGGTACAGTTATGAAGATCTATCGGTTGTGATCTGTTTAGGTGCAGTTATGAAGATCTATCGGCCGTGATCTGTTTAGGTGCAGTTATGAAGATATATCGACTATGATCTGTTTAGGTGCAGTTATGAAGATTTATTGGTTATGGTTTACTAATAATAAAAAGGTCCACTAGATTAATGATCGGATGTTTTGTTTTTGTAGAATTTCTAATATTTCTCTATTTTTAATTGTATTTTTTTAGTATATAGTAGATAGCAGATGAGTGCAAAATGGGTAATGTTAATTAACATTAGTTGTGCTGCAGCGGCAATCCTTCTAAATCGTTTGCTAATCATGTTTAATTAGGCCACTCCGATATGTTAGTATCGTTGGATGTAGTTTTAGCCACACATAATCGTTCGTATTTAGTGAAGAGAGCATCGAACTGGGTAATGTTTAAGTTCAAGAATACGGTGAAGCGCTGTAGTAGATTAGTAATAAGTATAGTTATGTCGAGCTGCAATCAGTTGCTAAATATACCAATTCGAGTCGCCTTGCAATATTGGATTGGATGAAATACGAGTTGCCATTATACCGGGCGTTGCATTAGCCAATGGAGTATATTTCGTCGCTCGAGAATACAAGGAAAAGAGTCTGTATCCAAGCTGAGGAAGCGTATGACGACGTTACGTTTCCTTTACACGTAAACAGTTCCAATCCATTTCTCCTGGAACTGGAGATTTGGAAGAGGCGGTTCCGAAATCGAGCCCCACAAAGGTGCGATCCGACCCAAACCCAACCGGACGAACCCGAGCGCCCGAACCCGATACAAATCGACATAGGCCGACCGACCGGAGCGCGAGCGTCGAGGCGGCGGCCGCCGGCGAAGAGGAGGCCGGCAAGATGTCGTCGGTGTACGTGCTTGAGCCGCCGACGAAGGGGAAGGTGGTGGTGCAGACGACGGCGGCCCAATCGACATCGAGCTGTGGGCCAAGGAGGCACCCAAGGCCACGCGCAACTTCGTCCAGCTCTGCCTCGAGGGCTACTACGACGGCACCCTCTTCCACCGCGTCATCAAGTCCTCCTCGTCCAGGGTGGCGACCCCACCGGCACCGGCACCGGTGAGATCCTAAACCCTAAGCAGACCTATCTAGGGTTTCTGATTCCAGATTTCACTGTCGATCTTGACCAAACTGATACCGTAGATTTAGGTCGAACTGCTGATATTGAGTCAACATTTAGAAATTAGAGCCTGGTTGACGATCTGATTGCGGTAGTGTTTTTGGTATGGGCCATTGGTGTCGATGGAGGATTGCGGTGCTGTGTATTGAAGCTGATGTTTGTCTAATATCAATCTGCAGGGGGTGAGAGCATCTATGGGGCCCCATTTGCAGATGAGTTCCATTCGCGCTTGAGATTTAAACCACAGGGGTTTACTGGCATGCGCCAATGCTGGCACGCCTCATTCGAATGGAAGCCAGTTCTTTATCACCCTTGACCGCTGCGATTGGCTTGATAAGAAGAATACTATTTTGGGAGGTACCATGTCTGGCTTGAGTGCCACAATTGTCCATGTCTTTGGGTAACACATTTGTTGTTGGAGGTGATTACAATTGGCTATGTGTTGCACCAGGTTACTGGCGATTCTATTTTCAACCTTCTGGCCTTGGCTGACATTGAGACTGATAAGGATGATCGACCTGTGTACCCACAGAAAATCCTTTCTGTCGAGGTATTCCCCCTCATGTTTTGATGTCCTTCCGTTTTGTTTTATTACTTATTGGATGGCACGAAAGTCTTGTGACTGTTTTACTGTTGCCAGTGAAGCCCAACTAGCTGTTGATTAGTTATGTGTTTCTGCTCTATAGGTACTCTGGAACCCATTTGATGATATTGTTCCAAGAGACCTTAAGAAGGTTCAACCTGTTGCCAAGGCTGATGCTGAGGGGAAACCAAGAAGAAAGCTGTTAAGTATGTACTCTGCATGTTGGAAGCTTTTTGTACTTGAAAAGATATGGTAATGCATGTTGGATTTTGTTTGACTTGTTTCTTCATCCTATAGGCAACTTAACGTGCTCTCATTGGAGATGAAGTAGAAGATGAGGAGAATGAGGCAGCTTCCTTTGTGAAGGACAAAATAAAAAGTATCCATGACGTATGGATGATCCTCGTTTTCTTAAAGTGGAACCGCAGGTTGAACAACTGGTGAGTATTTCCACTTATAGTTGAAAAAATCTGTAGAATGTTAACCACTCCTTTGTTAGCGAACATATCACACCGACAAAAACAGGAAGAGACCTTATCCCACTGGCACCCATGGCATTCTATAATGTGCAGTACGCTCTGCCGTATTAGTGTGTATACCATCTGAAGCCAGGACTTGGTGTTGCCGTCTTTCTCAGTTAGTTCATTTGAGTTGTAGTTGTGTAGACTATGCTTCTTCACTGGTTCACAACCAAACATCTTTTCAAGGCATTGAGTAACAAAATGGGATCACTGTCTAGATCACTTTTCTAGCATTCACTAGCTGAGGAGCACTTTCGTACTCTGTGCATGTTGGAATAATTTCCACTATGCTTTGTCTTTTATTGATTACTCGTGCCAGTTGAAAGTCTCTTTATGGGCAGGCTTCCTGTTGCACACTGCTATTAATAAAATACGTTTTTCTGTCTTGAGTTGCTTTTGCCATTTTGGGCCTGAACTGTATCTTGTACTCTTGGTCAAATTTTTGCTAATTAAGAGCTGCTCGCTTAATATTGAATAGTTTTAGGACCCTGTCTAATGTAAACATCATTGTGCTTGTTGCAATCTTGCAGTCCAGGGAGCAAGAGGAGAAGAAAAATGAAACTGTTCTATCTATCAGGGAGGCTTTAATCTCGAAGAAAGTTGACTCTAGAGAGCTTGAGAATGATCCAGAAAATGATGATTCTCCTGATGATGAGAATGAGGAGGATTTTGACAACAGGATGCGTCACGAATTCTAAAAAAACGAAGAGAGCTTGGGGATATTCGGCATCGTGAAACCTCCAAGACAGGTGACTACTATTCCAGTTTCTATTAGGATAGTCATTCTCCAAATCTGGAACTCTTCTGTTCATCTACTATGACAGACTTAATGAGAGGCGATTATGTAATTTCCTTGTTTTGTTTGTTGTTGTTGTTTGTGTTTGTGTGGCTTTGTGTTTTGTTGTTTGGGTTTGTGTTTTTGGTTTTTTTGTGTTTGTTGGGGTTTTTTTTTTTTTGTTATGTTGTTTTGTGTGTGTTTTTGTGTTTTTTTGTTGGTTTGGGTGTGTTGGTTTTTGTTTTGTTTTAGTTTTTTTGTTTTGTTGATTTTGTGTGTTTTTTTTTTTGGTTGTGTTTTGGTTGTTTTTTTTTTGTTGGTTTTTTTTTGTGGTTTTGTGTTTTGTGTTTTTTGTGGTTTGGTTGTTTGTGTTGTGTTTTTTTTTGTTTTGGTTTTTTGTTGTGTTGGTTTGTTGTGTGTTTTTGGTTTTTTTTTTTTTTGTGTTGTTTGTGTGGTGTTTGGGTTTGTGTGGGTTGTTGTTGTTGGTTTTTGGTGTTTTTTGTTTTTTTGGTTGTTTTTGGTTGTGGTTGTTTTTTGTTGTTTTTGTTGTTGTTGGTTGGTTGGTTTTGGTTTGTTTTTTTTTTTTGTTGGTTTGTTGTTTTGTTGTGTGGTGTTGTGTTTGTTTTTTTTTTTGTTTGTTTGTGTGTTTGTGGTGTTTTTTTTTTTTTTTTGTGGTGTTTTTGTGGTTTTGTTGTTTTCTGTGTGGGTTTTTTTTTTGTGTTTGTTTTTTGTTTGTTGTGTTGTTGTGTTTTATTTGTGGGTGGTTGGTTTGTTGTGTGTTGGTTTGTTGGTTTTGTTTTTTGTTGTGTTTTGAGTGGTTGGTTTGTTTGTTTTTGTTTTTTTGTTGGGGTGTTTTTCTTGTTTTGTGTGTTGTGTTTGTTTTTGTTTTGTTTTTGGGTTGTTTTTGTTGTGTGGTGGGTTTGTGGTTTGTTTGTGGTGTTTTTTGTTTTTGGGGTTTTTGTGTGTTTTGGTTGTTTTTTGTTGGGTGTTTTTTGTGTTTTTTTGGTTGTTTGTTGTTTGTGTTTTGTTTGTCGGTTTGGTGTTTTTTTTTGGGGTTTTTTGGTGTTTTTGGGTGTGTGGTTTTGTGTGGGTGGGTGTTTGTTGTTTTGTTGTGTTGTTGTTTTTGTTGTTTGTTTTTGTTGTGTGTAGGTGGTTGGTTTTGTTGGGTTGTGGTGTTGTTTTTGTGTGTTGGTTTTTTGTGGTTTTTTTTTTGTTTGGTTTTTTGTTGTTTGTTTGTGTTTGGGTTTTTATTGTTTGTGGGTTGGGGTTGTTGTTTGGTTTGTTTTTTGTGTTGTTTTGGGTTTTGTGTTTTTGGTTGGTTGTTGGTTTGTTTTTTTTTTTTTGGCTTTTTTTTTGTGGGTTTGGGGTGTTTTTGTTTTGTTTTGTGTGGTTTTTGGTTTTTTTTTTGTTATGGTTTGGTGGGTTGTTGTGGTTGGTGGGTTATGGTGTTTGTGGGTTGTTGTTTTGTTTGTGTTTTTTTTTTTTTTTTGGTGTGTTTGGTTGTGGTTGTGGGTTGTGGTTTTGTGTGTTTGGGTTTTGTTGGTTTTTGTTTGTGTTGTGTTTGTTTTTGTTTTTGTTGTTTGTTTTTGGTTTGTGTTTTTGTTGGGTTTGTGTTTTTGTGTTTTGGGTTTTGTGTTGGTGGGGTTTGTTTGTTTTGTGGGTGTTTGTTGTTTGTGTTGGGTTTTTTTGTTGTGGGTTTGTTTGTTTTGTGTTGTGTTGTTGTTTTTTGGTTGTTGGTGGGTTTTGGTGTGTTTTTGTGGTTTGTTTGGGGGTGGTGTTTTGTTTTTGGTGGTGTTTGTGTTTGGTGTTTTTTTTTTTTGGTTTGTGTTTGTGGGTTGTTGTTGTTTTTGTGGTTTTTGGGTGGTTGGTTTTTTGTGGGTTGGTGTTCTTTTTTTTCTGTTGTTGTGTTTTGGGTGTTTGTTTTGTTTTTTTTTTTGTTTTTTTGTTGTTTTGGGTTTGTGTGTTTGTTTGTTGGTTGTTTTTTTTTTGGTGTTTTTTATTTAGTTTTTTTTTTTTTTGTTGTGTTTGTTTTGCGTTTGTTTTGTGTTGGTTGTTGGTGTGTGGGTTTTGGGTGGTGTTTTGTTGGTGTGTTGTGGGGTGGGTGTGTTGGTGTTTTGGGTTTTGTGTTTGTTTTGTGTGTGTGTTTGTTTGGGTTTTGGTGTGTGTGGTTTTTTGTGGTGTTGTGGTGTTGTGGGTTTGTTGTGTTGGTTTTTGGTTTGGTTTTGGTGGTGTTTTTGTGGTTTTTAGCCTCTTATATTTTCTTGCTGATGAAACCTTATTGCTACATATAATTTTGAAAACGAGCAATTTATTTCCATCTTTGGTACAGATTAAATAACATCGGGGAAGATAAGGAATTACAGCTCGCAGGTTTTGTCTACCTTCTCCATATGTTCCTTATCCTGTCCTAAGTACTATGATGTTTCAGCAATATCTATGGATATAGAATGTGGTGTTGTTCAAAGGTTGTAGGTTATCATTATGATGTCGTTGACAATCAGATATCTGTTCTTGTGAGCAAACACCTATTGTATTCCTATAGTCCTTTTAGTCCGAGAGAGAGGGATGCCAAAGCGGTGGGAAAAGAGACAGTTGTGGCCCCAACCACCAGAGAGATGGTAAAGCGGCAAATGCCCGAAAAAACTGTAAAAACGTGAAAACCCACGGTATTTATTGTAGAGTAGTATTTCTGAAACTCAGTTGGTAAGCTTTATCATTTACCATATTCAATTTAGTAATTCGGCAGTAAGTATTCAGGACCAGAATATCACCACTCTGTAATGGACAATGATTATGTGTGTCTTCATTATCTTATGAAATTCTCTTATTGAAATTAGAAATAATCTCTTAATTTTCATATCTTGCCGTTATGATATATAGTTAATATACTACACATTGTGCAATCATTAATGCTGTCTTAGCAAAGGCCAATTTAGACTTATCATATCATAATCATGCGGATACTTGGACAGAGTCCTGTGTGTGTTTGCATGTCTGGAACAATTTGAACTTCTAAACAGTATTTTGTAGCTAATTTATTCCAAACAGTTTTTTCTTAAGCTCTTAACAATTTAATGGTCCACAGGAATGATGACGACGACGACGACAATGACGACGATGAAGGGGCATCAGTTATCGAAATCACGGGAACTATCTTGAAGAAAAAAGTATTGGCTCTGAAGCCAGTACCGAAAGGATGCATCAGAGGAGATGCTAATTTGCAACTACTAAATCCTGCGAACAAGAGAGACATTTGAAAAACAACAGAAAAAACGCAGCCTCCAAGGCCGTGAAGAGGAGGTATTATGTGTTTCTGTTTGTATTATGATTGCACCTTTCTCGTGCACATGCCAAGATAGATCATCAATATTCATATTCAGCTGGCATTACATTGACCTGTTAGTTTTTTTGTTCAAGCTAAGCACCCAATTGTTCTTACACATCGAATTTTTCTGTAGACATTAGCAAAGTACAGAAGTTCAAGGCTTCTTTCCTAATAATAAGCCTGCTAACACGGAAACAAAGGCTGAGGATGAGGACTACACAGGGTGGCACGCCAACCGGCTGGCTTTCACCACCCGACTCTTCGAAGGTAGGCTGGCACCCGCCCCTGCCCCTGCTCTCCTGTTTTGCACACATACAGGGGAAATGATGCATGATCTGAAATTTGATATTTGCAGGATGGAATGGCTAGGAAAGATGATCCAAATGACTATGTAGTGGTTGATCCTCTTTTGGAGAAAGGTAAACAGAAGTTCAATAAGATGCAAGCAAAGACTAAAGCGGAGAGAGATCGCGATATGGGCAGGCAAATCTCTCACCTGACACACTAAGTCATTTGAGGTGCGTTACTGCTTCCATTGTTCTTGTGTAGTGACCAATAAACAATCAGTTCCAGCTTTTTGTCTAGGCTTATCCTCCCACACTGTAACCATTGTGATATCTATAATTCGCCCTGTCGCAAGTGGCAACCGGCAATGCAGCATTCAGTGATAGTATATCCTCCTGAATTCCAGTGCTCTCCGTTAAATAATCACCCCCCGCTTTTTTTCCCCAGAAGCAGTGTGCCAAAAAGGTTGTACCAATACAATGCTGCCGCCGTGCACTATTAGGGTTGGGTTGGAATTGCAACCTGAACGCATAGATGCAGGTTACTGATGGTAGAGTGACCCACCTGTGGACCATTGTATCGGTCAATGGAACTGTAAATAGCAATTGTAAAACACATTTGTTTGCTTACCATGTACTGGTTCTCTGAGAACAGCAACGTCAATGTACATTTGAGATCCATCCTGTCGTGGAGAAAGTACGGCGCGCACCGGTCTCGATGATCCTGATATGTATAGCAATGCGTATTAGCCTATTAGGACAATTAATTTAGAAATATGCATTTTTCTCTGTTTCGGGAAAGCGAAAAAAACACACGCGTGATGCTTTCACTGAAGATCATTATAATGTTTGGCGATGAGACTAAGCATAAGAAAAGACATAGGGATACGGCTGGACGGTGACAACAGGATTAGGTCCGTGAGGATTATTAACTCAATTTGAGTTAAGAGGATTACATTGCACTCTGCCACTAAGCTACTCTGACTGGTTTGGACTTTGGAATGGGCAGCTGATGCTGTAGTCGCGGCTGAGACATGATAAAACAATTTTCATCTAGAAAAAACTCATCCCAACACACTTTCGTTCTCTCATGGTTGTAGGGCCGGTTAACGTGGCTTGATATGTATGTCTTGTTAATATATGTGAACTGCTACGTCTACAACTAATTATGGTCACTAACCAAGTTAACTGTCAGCTGGAACGACCTGGACTTCAGAAATCAATCCCACATATATAAAGACAGAAGCGACGCCCAGGCCCATCTTCTCCTCTGCTCGAGATCAAGAGCACGACCGCACGAGCACGTGTGCACAGCCAGAAAACGTAAGCCCAGAAACAAGTCCAACTTGCGACTCCGATGACGTCGCCGCCGCTGCACCCCTGCCCAGCGAACGGAACCCACCCCAACCCATCGAGGAGGCGAACGGATTCATTGCACTGCGCTGATATATTCTCGCTAGACCAATTTGTTCGTGTGGGAATTTCAGAGTTGAGTAGTATTCGGTGGTATTCGAGTTGCAATTTAAGGTGCAGAAACTCATGTTAGCCTTCACCTTGGCTATACCTTTTACCTGCTACTCGATGAATTAGTGACCAGAGTAACTAGACTGGTCCGGAGCTAAAACTCCTGTCTGAGCCATTTGGGGCGCAACAACATTGCCATGTCGCTTATTTTCGACCATTCCAACAGGTTTCGGGGCATAAGAAAGGCTAGGAAGGTGTTGTCGCAGCAGTCTGCCGCGCAGTTTCGCCTCGGCAGCGATGATCTAAGCAACCTAGAGAATGTTAGTTTTACCAGGAACAGGGAGACAGTGGTTTCTAATGCTCAGTCCTTGATTGGTATTGATCTTATCGGCGGTATCGATGATGAGACATGAAGGAGATTTAGCACTCTTATTTGCTGCAGAAATAGTGGCAACAGCAAGACCATACTTGTCACTACAAGTGAGAAGGTCTCATGCTTGGGACGACACCAGTACTTCGGCTGAAGAAGCTGTGCCGAGATGAGTACTGGTACTTCTTTATAAACAATTGCCTTTGGAAGTACAAATCCAGAGGGTAATCAAGAGCTAGTATCAACGGCCAACAAGATTACAACACAAGTAAGGTAGATATTAATTTAGAGTGGAGAATTTCTGGACAAAGGCCAATGTTGGTCGAGCCCAGAAAAGATATGCTCGAGGGATGAATACCGTTCAAAAATGTGCCATCAAATTAGGAGCCAGCACTGCAAACATGTTAAGTATTAACAGAAACTGTACATACACCGAGATTAAGGATCTTAACTAACCCAAAAAAGAACATAGGCATCACCCATTTCCCTCTCCTCTCTTAATTAAGCTCACTCTCTAACTGACGCGGCGTACGGACCACCGCGCGAGCGCCACCGCTAGCTCTCCGCCGTTCTCCACGACCCGTCTACCGTCGGCGAGCTGACGTTGGCCTTCTCCTGCCCGTGCGCGCTGCCGTCGCCGACAGCGGCGCTCGCTCGCGCCGCCTCGTAGGCGATGCCGAGGTTCCTGAGCCGGTTGAGCTCCGGCAGTATGACGGTGGCGAGGTCCGGTCGGTCCCTCCTCCGCATCTCCGTGCACTTGAGCGCGAGCTTGGCGAACCAAGCGCCTCCTCGACGGGCCAGTCCTTGACGGTGATGTCGAGCATCTGCGCGAAGGTGCCAGCCTCAATGGCCTTCTCGCGACGTGGTGCGTGAGCCCCATGGCCGGCCGCGCGGTGATCACCTGCAGCAGCAGCACGCCGAGCGAGTAGATGTCCGATTTCACGCCGAGCTTGCCCGTCTGCTGGTACTCCGGGTCTATGTAGCAGAAGGTGCCCGCCGTCGCCGTCAGCCGGTACTGCGTGACGCTGTCCGCCACCGCCGGCGGCACGAGGCGAGCCAGCCCGACGTCGCTGATCTTGCTCAGGTAGTTGCGGTCCAGCAGGATGTTGGCCGGCTTGATGGTCCCGGTGTACCAGCGGCTCCGGCTTGGTCTGGTGCAGAGGAACAGCAGCGCCGTCGCGATCTCCGCCGAGATTCTGAACCGCTGGCTCCACGGGATCGACGGTGTGCCGCCGCGCGGAAACAGACGGTCCTCGAGGCTGCCGTTGTCCATGTACTCATACACGAGACATCCGTACTCGGGGCAGGCGCCGAGGAGCAGCACCATGTTTGGGTGGCGGATGCAGCTGAGCACCTCCACCTCCTGATGAAATTGCTTCCGCCCTTGCTGGGCGTCCGGCCGGAGCACCTTGATGGCCACCGTGTGTGGTCCGAGGGCTGGCACGGTAGACGGGACCGTAGCCGCCCTCGCCGATCTTGAGGGTCTCGGAGAAGCGCTCGGTGGCGAGCTCGATCTCATCGATGTTGTACTTGCGGTAGCGGAAGTCGTGGCTGGCGATGGCGTCCAGTGCGCGCACCTTCTCGTCGGCCTCCCGGCGCGCGCGCACCTCGGCGTTGCGGCGCCTCTGCGCCTCGAGGTCAGCCAGCCGCTGCGCCGCCTCGGCCGCCTCCATGGCGGCCCGGCACTTGACCTTCTCCATCTCGGCCAGCGCCAGTGCCGCCTCCTCCGCCTGCCGGGCCTCCTCCAGCCGCCGCGCCTCCTCCATCTTAAGCAGCTGCATCTCATTGGGCCCGCTGCTTCGCGTGGATGGCCTCCTTGCACGCCGCGTTGTACATGTCCATCGTCTGCTTCAGCTCCAGCCGCAGCCGCCGCATCTCCACCTCCACCTCGCGCTGGGGCTGCACCACGCACGCACGCATCTACGTGCGTAAGCATTGGCAATGGACAACGGCAGGCAGGATTCAAGAATATTCAGGAGACTCACGCCGGAGAGAGGTGAGCCGATCTCCCGGGGGCTGAGGGAGAGCGTGGAGAGGTCGAGGTTCTCGCCGAAGCCCATGGAGGAGAAGTGCATGTTCTGCACGTAGTCGGGCTCGCCAGAGGACTCGTGGGAGTTGGACCGCCGCGTGGAGCGGTAGGACCGTCCGGCGCTGTCCGATCCTGCCGCCGGACAGGAGGAGGGGCTTGGTCACCGACGCCGGGAGCGAGCGCTCCCGGAACAGCGGCCGCATGGTGAGCTCGGGCACGATGCACCTGTCGACGGAGCGCCTGCAGGAGACTGACTCCGGCATCGCCGGCGGCAGCTGCCCGGCCCTGGAGCTCCTCCTCGAGTAAGTCGCGATGAGGAAGTCGCTGTCGTCGGCCGGCACGCCGCACTTGGCGAGCCTGACGTTGACGGGCTTGCCCTTGGCGACGACGTAGATGCTGCAGTAGTCCGGCGCGCCCTTCATCAGGCTCGACGGCACGTCCGGGTTCTTCCATTTCCTGGGCGAGGCAGCATCAAAGGTTAATTGGAAGGCCACGGAGAGACGCCTGATTAGGATGTAATTAACGATTTGATCGGTGTGGATGGAAATAAAAGATGGTGAAAAATTGAAGGATTTTTAGTTAATATACTTGGTGAATGCGTTTCTGTTGGATGCGCCGAGTCGCAATGCTCTGGATCTTGTTTGCAGTGATGTACTCTATGATGGCCTTGGAAACGTCTGCCTCTTCCAGTACTACCTCTGTTTCTTGCACCTGGTAATTGATGCATATGTATACTGTTAGTTAGCAGCATTGCAGCATTATTCTTGTTTCGTTGATTAATACTGCCACATTAAACTCTGTCCTTTTTCGTTTGATGATCTGAAAGATTTCGCAAGATGGTTTGCATTACCCCATTCCTAGAGCAGAATCCTCTGAAAGGAACGAAGATCTCCTTCATTTCAGCCTCCAGCGCGCCCTGCGTCGTTTCTGCCATGGCAAATCCATCTACGCAACAACAAATCTATGTCAATTCTCGCATTTTCCCCCCTCAAAAAACATTCAAATTCTTGCACAAGAACGATGCCATCAGTGAATTCCAAAGAATACGCCAATGGCCAAGTTACGTACGGTTGGCTGCAGGGTGGTGAGAGGCGACGTGGAGGAGGATTATCTGGGAGGCGCCGAAGAGGAGGTGGTCGACAACCCACTTCATGGCCAGCTGGCTATTCCGGTCCCGGTCAATGGCGACGACGATCGTCGACGCCGGCTGGTGCAGGCTCGGCGGCGAGGTGAGCCGGTGCTCCTCGGGGCTGAGGGGGCCTCCTGGCATCATCCTGTCCTGCAGTGCGGCCGGTGATCGCGTTTTAGGCCTGTCGCCGCCGCTGTTGGCTGGGACGGATGCCGGCGATGGTCCGGTCAGTGGATCGTGCAATGGATGCTAGGAAGGGGCCAAGAAGAGGAAGAGAGGGAGAGAGGTTGAGGGAGAGAGAGACGCGTCTCTTCTCCTCTTCCTCCTGCTCCCTTCCTTCCTTGCCTCCAACGTTTCTCGATCTCCTTCTGGCCTGCTCTCCTCTCCCTGCTTCTTGCAGCCAAATGGCATAGCGATGGGACAAGGACAGCCGCATGCTATTCTTGCACCATCTTTTCCATTTTTCGCGCCTGGAAATTCCTTGACTGAGCAACCTAAAATTAGGTGTTACCGGGCATGGAGAAAACCAGGGACACCTAAAAGTAGCCAATTCAACTATACAACTACAAGCTCCATGATCCACACTTTAGGGTACAGCTGTTCTAGCATGCCAAGGGGCACCCACATCCTCTAACTATGTTATGTACAACTACAAAACTGTACAGTTTCCAGTATTCTTGAAGACGAATGGTTTTACAAGGTCAGGTAGGTCTTGATCATTGCCGAGCCGGTCGGGTCAGAGAGGAGATGACTGACAAGGTTCATTCGCAATTTATTTGGTGCAATTGCAAACATGTAGAGTGCAAAGAGCATGAGATCCACTGATGAAAGCGTCGAACCAAGGAATCCTCGCCACATCCTGTTGAAGAAATTAACAGTGATGTAAAATTGTTGAAAGGTAATCTTCAGAACAGAATGAATTTTACATGAGAACAAGCAACAAATGCAACAAACGAGTATACTTACCATTTGGGCAACCGGAAAAATGTTTCAAAGAAGGTTTGGATGCCTTCGTTATCCAGTTGGATTATCAACGCCAAACCAAAAAGGAAGAATGAGCGTTGACGTTTTCGTTCTTGAGGCCATAGTGTTCTCCATGCTAAATATCAGATAATGGTTAGCAACAGATAATTTTACTCGTTTGTCTGAACTATTACAGAACAAAACTGTGCTTTCTTGAAGTGATTTAATTTTAGAATAGACCAGAAGAAATATGTACCGAGCATTGATGGACTAGAATTTTGAGAACTTTCAGGCAAATATGTCCAGAATAGACGCGATTGCGTAAGATATCGGATATCACAGAAGCATATCTTGGAGCTTCAGACAAAGATCTGACCACCGAGTATCCTATGAATTTTCTAAAAGATTGTTACTATACATGTAAATAGTAAGGAATCTCGAGTTCTAATTGAGGATTGTGTTTGTACCAGTTGCAGGATGCACCATACTCGCTGCAGCACCAAATGCAAGATTTTTCTGGTCTGTGTTAGGTAAGGACCCTCCAACAGGAATGTAGGACCATTCCTGGAATCAAGGTTCAGCATTATAACTGAACTTCAGTACACACATGCAAGAGAAACCAATACGGATATTGAACTATAACTCGTTACCTCCTCATATACTTTTACGATATGAATGCCCATTGCATCCAGCCGAGACATCAACCTCTTCTTAAGGAGATCAAAGGGCATTGCATCTTTTGAAGCTAAGCATGTTTCCTGTGATAAATTAATTTCGTCAGCAACATGAAAGTATGATTACAGAAATCACAGTGTTCAAATTTTTATATAGACCTCGAAGAAAACTCGTGTGGATGACATGGCATTGCATAGAGAAAAGTGGGATTTGCTTCCTCAGGGTGTGAGAATTTCTCTTTGAAACAGTCTCTGTAGTCCATGAAAACCATTAAGCTGGGATCATATGGATATTTTTCAACCTGAAAATTTGAAATCATTCTGAAAAAAAAGAACTAGTATACAAATAACATATTGAAAATTTCAGCTTGAAGGATATGAACAAAATGTCATCTGTAAATCATGAAATGAACGATGAATCAGAAGGAGCAGTTTCTCCAGGGTTAGTGCGTACCTCGACTTCTACACCATATGCAGTCTGGACACAAACACGTGGACCTCCAACCTCATACTCTAGAAGCCTACCGGATGCTGCTCCAGATGCAACAATGGCAAGCCTGCAAAGTATCTTGTGGTCCCTTTCACAACATACTACCCGATGTCCATCTGAAGATTCTATGATCTTGTCCACCTTTGAGTTGAGGTATGTAACACCAGCTTCATTGCATCTGCCAATGGTTGAACTGTTGTTACTAATCAACAATCTTATTATATCATGCTGCCTGATGCTTCTGAATCGCAAGATCGTTAAGGAACAACGTACCTTCTCAGCAACTCCTCGTGCAGCAAGTCTCGGTGCACCCGGCCATATGCTCGGCCAATCATTATCGGCTTGTTACGGTCTAGGTAGACAATAGTATCCTTCCAGACATGCTCAATACAGCTCTCCAGACCAAGATCTGGACAGAAAAAGAGAAACAAGTATCATCTTGTTAAATTATGTTGGTAAAGATTTATCCAAACATTCTGCACTTCATTGCTGGAAATAATATCCTATTTACCTTTGAATTCGTCCTCCCACACACCGTAGTTGTTTGTGAACGGAAGATCAGGGCCAATGAGGCCAACTGCGAGCCCTTTCTTCGCTGATTCTGCTGCCAGAGATAGGCCAGCAGGACCACAGCCAATGACAACCAAATCAAGTACTGAATTTTCATCAGCTATGGGCAACAGCTGCAAAGAAAGATTCAGAGCACATAATATCTTGAAGTATACTACAATACACACAAATTTGTTTATGCAATGCCATCTACATTTGTACCTTAACTATTTTATCCTTGAAGAAAAATAAACTGAACAAGGTTCAGTAAAACAAAAACTCAAACATCCCTACTGAAGTGCATAGATTTACTGTACAAAAAGTTCAGTAAAAGTTGTCAGAACTCTAAGAGGCTTAGGGTCTATTTGGTTGGGTTGTGACTATTGACAAAGCTGTTTTTGGCTAACTGTCTAAAAAAAACTGCTATGGCTGTAGAAAAGTGAACATATGGTTTTAGCTTGATTCAAATCATCTACAGAATATTGGAAAATGAGCACCAAAGTTTCAGTATATTACAAAAAGTTGGAGGAAAACAACATTTTCAAATAGCTGAATTTGCATTGGAAAGTACACAGCTACCGTTGACAAAAGCTGCTGAAAAACTGACAATTTGATTGGACTGTAGTTTTTTCCATTGAAAATCTGCTGAAAAAACCCAACTAAACAGGGCCTTAATAGCTTGAACAAAGTCCAGATGTGTCCTTGTCCAGAACCTCAGGTTAAAAAAAAAGGCATGATTTCGGGGTAAGTGCATGTTCCTCATACTCCACTTGATAACTTAAACGAAAGCAAGTCAAAGGCGAGACATTGGAATGGACATGCCCCGAGTGTACAGTCCGCCAAATTCAACTTCACTGTGCGAAGCTGCGACGGGCAGACATGTTCTGCCCGAAGGTGCAATTAATCAACACACGTCCAAAGACAACTCGTACAATTTTCTTCACAGGAAGGCACGAACTGTTATGACAAGTTGACAACATGGGTAACCTGAGACTGTTCCTGCAATTTCCGACGTTTTTTTTTGGTTGACGAATGACTATTCCTGCTTTGATTTGTCAAAATCGGCCGACACCGTGGTGCCCTGGTAGTATGGCATGCAGTTTATATGCTACTTGCGTTCTAGTATACAAATACACATGAGACGCTGCAATACTGAGACTGTTAAGGCATATTCAATTTCGTTCAAAACGTTTTTTAGTATCCTTGATTTTTATTTTTATTTTGCGAGGAAATATTCGTGGAATCTTTTTCATTGAACAGATTAATGTTGTGGATTTTATAGGCGACAAAACCCCAAGTTAGTAATACGCTAATTGGGGAAGGTATCTCTTTAGTATATTCAAGATCATCGAAACATGCGTAGAAATCAACAATTAACTAAAGGAAGAAAACAAAGAACAAGATACTACTAGTACTACTACACAAAAGGATTGGAGCCGGAGTGGCGGGAGCTACCTTGGAGGCGATCTTGGACTGGCTTTCCATGGGCTTGGTGGCCTGCATTTGCACGTAGAGCAGCTCCCCGCCGCCGCCCTTGACGTAGTCCTCCTCGTCGGCGAACTCCACTCCCAGCCCCGCCGCCGCGGCCTTCTCCTCCCTGTGTTTCTCCGTCGCCACGCACCTCACCTTCCAGCTCCTCCACTGCTCCGCCCCGGCCCCCGACGCGCCCGCCAGCCTCCTCCTGCCTTTCCCGCCCCTGCCGGCCGCCCGCAGCGGTCGCTGCCCGCCGCCGCGCAACGCCCGGCAGGCGAACGGCGCCGAGATGGTCGCGCCAGTGAATTCCATTACCGCCGCGGAGGCGGCTGCTGCTGTGGAACTGCGGGGTGGTCGGAAGGGGAGGAGGCGGAGACTACTACCAGCTAAGCTACCTGGGTGAAGAGCGGAGGAGTAGGAGGCTGGTGGCGTTGTGGAGGGAGAGGTTTCGGAGAGGGTATCCGGGATGTGCACGTGGCGGATGGCAATTAGCTGTGGCCACATGGAGCATGGATATGGTTTCTCCTTTGGGGCCTTGGGGGGGTGCCGAGGGCGTGACTCCCCGGCCGAGCCTCCGTGTCTCCGTGCCGGTTCCTCGTCAGTGACGTCGCCGTGGCGGTTAGCCAAGATGGGCTGCTCCTCTCGGTTTGGTCAGCTGGGGTAGGGAGGAGTTTGGGACTGCTTAATGGGCTGACACTGGGGCGGCGCACCAACGAGGTTCGTGATGTATGTCCGGCTCCGGTTGGCCCATCTGTTATTTACCAGTACTTCTTTTGTTCATGAATATATGACGTACATATTTTTAAGATTTAATTTCATCAGTAATTATCAACTATACGTAGATTACCTCATATAAAATTGATATCATTAAAAAATACTTTTTAATATAAATCTAATAATATTAATTTATATCACGTAATTCACATATTGTTAAACAAATTCTTGGTTAAAGTTAAATCTTCATGAGCACATGTGCCTTATATTTCTGTACGGAGGGAGTACAACCAAACACTCTCTTTCTTTAACAGGGTAAACCGGAAACATAAAGTATGAAGGGAAATGAGCTATTTTTTCCCTTATTTCTCGATTGTATTACTAGGGTCAAGGATGTATCTGGTCTCGCCTCCAATGAAAATTTTCTCACAAAATTCACCGCATAAATACAACATGTACCTACTATGTACAAAATTTTAAATCTAAATTCGATCCGCTGCTTGAGAAACAAACAAGATAAATCTAGTGCTGATAGTGATAATAGATTGAATTCACAGCCTAATTTAATTAGTTTTTATTCATAGCTAGACTTTTTTTTATATGAAACTATGTGAAATGGTAAAAACATGTTTTAAAAAAATTACGATTTTTGTAGAGGGTAACAGAGCCGGGTGCATGATAAGAAGACGAGCACCCAATACTCTCACTCTTGGGCGCTGGTGTCTTCCTCGATTCTCTTTTGCTGTAAATAGCAGAGCTCCCGTTGTTTCCTAAAAAAAAGGGAGAAAAAAGAAAGGAAAAAGAATGTATCCATTACAACTTGACAATTTTGCGTTAATTCGATCTCGATCGGTCATGCGCTTTGGAACATGCCAACCAATCCAATTGGTACTCCACCTCTCGAAGCATCTCCCTCCTAGCTGCCAAGGGAATGCCAGATGAAGGAGATCGATGCTCTTTTTCTTCAAAAGTAGGGAGATGCTCCAACGGCCGGGTGGTAGCTAGTGAGCCAGAGAAATGTCAAGAGATCAGCGCCACGTAGCGGAGAGGCCATCCGCACGGAGCTCACGGCAAGCGCCGCCTACACGTACTCAAAACACCCCACCTCGGCCAAGGTTTCTGGCTACATCAACCTCATCGACGCCACTACAAGACATCAACAAACAGGCCACTAGCTAGCAGCAAACGGAGGCACTTTGCCTTCCAATTCGACGGGCTACATGCATCCCGCCGATCGTCCGCGGCTGCAGGAGGAGTCGCCGTCGCTGATCATTGGCCAGTCCGCCTACACGCGGCACCGCTAGCTCCACCCCGTGTACTTGGTGTACCACTTACTCCTGTAGCAACTGGTGTGAGAGCAAAGCCGTATTTCTTGGAGAAATTGCTCTCGCAGCAGTTGGTTTCAGTCCGTGCTCTCGTAGCACTTCCAATTCTCGGCAGCCGGTGCGTGATGAGCAAAGAGTGTTATCATGTCGAACGTGATTTGGAGAGTGCTACGAGAGCAGTTAATTTTCTCTATATCCGCCTCACGTTGCCCAACAATATATGGCAATATCAATCGCACTCTTTCCAGTGAGTAGAGGACCTCCTATTGGTTTCACTACTACAGAATGGTCTATCCGTGACGCTATATCCGAGACGGTTAAGAAAAACTGCCACGAATAACGTATGTCGGAAGCGGTTAGCACGAATAAACCGCCTCAGATAACGATTCCGGGAGCAACCGCCACGGATAACGACCACATCGGAGGCGGTTATAAATAAGCAACCGCCTCCAATATTATCCGAGGCGGTTAACTATTTATGATCGCCTCGTTTATCGACGTTATCGGAGGCGGTTATATATTGGCAACCGCCTCGGATAAGCGAGTACATATCCGAGGCGGTTGCCGATATATAACCGCCTCGATTTAGTTGATATACGAGGCGGTTGTTTGGGTTTAACCGCCTCCAATATGATTCACAGTATTTATTGCACTGCGCGAGCAGACATACGACCATGTCTTAAATGTGGCGAAGTGCTGGCGATTTTTTGAGCGATTTCTGTGGATTCTTCAGTGGAGAAGCTACATTTGGTAGAGAAGTTGGAGAAGAACTTCCTTGTTGATTAAGAAAGGTTGGTGTTTAGTTTTTGAGTCATTTGATCCAATAATTTTTGTTGATTCTGCTCTTTTCTTGAACATTAGTTGAGAAGATTCAATTATATGATAATAATTTGATCGATTGAGATGTTTGAGTTATTTGTATGTTTGAATGCATTTAAATTTGTTGGTAAGGTATGCAAATTATGAAACAATTAATTCTATAATTTGTGGGTAAAAAGGAAAAGAAATGATGAAAATTTTTTGTGGCGTATTTAATTTTTATACGGAAGAAAAAGTGGTAATATGTTAGTTATACGTTAGTAAATGAAGAGAGTCAACGCGTATATGTTAGTTATATTAGCAATTAGTATGGCTATTTAGTTATAGTACTTAGTTATGTTAGTAATTATTTGTACAATTCGATTATATATGTCAGTAATTAATGTGTTAAACTCATCTCACGAAGTCGGTGCACTTAATAAATTTAATTAAAATTTCCAATTTCCATATGCACGGCTTAGATGGATCGATCGTGGATGTACGGAGCTCGCACCACAGAGGCGTATAGAGATGGAGTGAGATCATTTATGGAAGCTGCCGAGGCGGACATGTTGAGACAGGGTAGAGGTGACACGTACTGTCCATGCCTAGACTGTGGTAACGTAAGGATTTTTGAGCTCCATCATATTGAGTACCACATCTTCAAGAGAGGTTTTACGGAAGGGTATTCAACTTGGACCAAGCACGGCGAAGATCAAGCCGTAGTATCGGATGATGATATTTTCGCCGATGATATAGCAACCGATATCCCAATTGATATCCCTTGTGATTCACAACATGAGATGTCCGATGATCCGGAGTCGATGCCTGAGCTGGAACAGATGTTGCGTGATTTCGAAGGGCACGAAACCGACAGAGAGTACGAGCAATTCGTAGGCTTGATGGGGGCATCGGAGAAACCGCTTTTCGCAGGATGCAAGGCTAAGTTCACTTTGTTATATGCCGTGCTTGAACTACTGAAGCTGAAGGCGAGCAACAGCTGATCCGACAAGAGCTTCAACGAGTTGTTGGGCCTTCTAAGTGACATGCTTCCGGAGGGGAATGAGTTACCCATCAACACGTACAGAGCGAAGAAGTTGCTTTGTCCCTTAGGACTAGAAGTTGAAAAGATACATGCATGTCGGAACGACTGTATGCTATACCGGAAAGAGTTTGCGAAGCTACATTCGTGCCCTGTGTGCAAGGCTTCTCGGTACAAGGGTAAAATTGGAGTAGAAGGAGCTAAGGAATTCGTCGAGCTGACGAAGGGGACTCCCGCGAAGGTTGCTTGGTACCTGCCTGTAATCCCGCGCCTGAAGCGTTTGTTTGCAAACCCGAAGGAAGCAAAACTTTTTCGCTAGCATGCGGACGAGCGGAAGACAACCGATGGAAAGCTGAGACACCCTGCCGATGCAATCCAGTGGAGGAACATCGATAGGAAGTATCCCCAATTCGGTGCGGAAACTAGGAACGTAAGGTTCGCGCTCAGTACGGACGGAATGAATCCATTTGGCAACATGAGCAGCCGACACAGCACCTGGCCCGTACTTCTCAGTATGTACAACCTACCTCCCTGGCTTTGTATGAAATGGAAGTACATTATGATATCCACACTTATCGAAGGGCCTAAGCAACCTGGTAACGACATCGACGTGTATCTCCAACCGTTGATGGATGAGCTACAAACACTGTGGAACACAGGAGTGCACGTATGGGATGCGGACAAAAGAGAATACTTCACTCTGCGGGCCATGCTATTCTGCACAATCCAAGACTTTCCCGCTCTCGGCAACACCTCCGGTCAGACGGTGAAAGGACACAAAGGCTGTGTCGTATGCATGGAGAATACCGTTAGCCTAAGTCTCAAGAATTACGGGAAAGTCGTGTACATGGGTCACCGGCGGTTCCTGCCTATAAGGCACCGTTACCGGAGGTGGAAGTCACAGTTCAACGGGAGAACGGAGAACAGTGCGAAACCAAGGCCATTAAGCGGTGCAGAGATATTCGAGAAGGTTAACGACGTGGATGTCGTGCTCGGAAAGGGTCGGAAAAAGAAGCCCGCTGATGAGTTGTCATACTGGAAGAAGCGATCTGTGTTATGGGACCTACCTTACTGGAAGGGCCTAGAAGTCCGGCACTGCATCGACGTGATGCACATAGAGAAGAATGTTTGTGACAGCGTGTTGGGTCTACTGCTAAACATGAAGGACAAGATGAAGGATGGCGTCAAGGCCCGACTCGACATGGTTGATATGGGAATCAGGCCAGAGCTGGCGCCTGTACTTCTGCCTAACGGGAAGACATACATCCCCCCTGCCTGTTACACTTTATCGAAGGCAGAGAGAACCGAATTTTGCAAGTTCTTGCATGGCGTGAAAGTTCCGTCCGGCTACTCAGCCAACATCAAGAGGCTCGTCTCGATGCAGGACCTGAAACTCATCGGCATGAAGTCTCATGACTGCCATGTTATGATGACACAGATGCTCCCAATTGCAATCAGGAATATCCTCCCTCCTAACTGTTGGAAATATGCCCTAGAGGCAATAAATAAAGTTGTTATTTGTCATATTTCAAGTTCATGATAAAGTTTATTCTCCATGCTATAATTGTATTAATTGGAAACATTATTACTTGTGTGGTTATATAAACAACACCGTGTCCCTAGTGATCCTCTAACACTAGCTTGTTGATTAATTGATGGTTAAGGTTTCCTAACCATGAACATGAGTTGTTAATAACAAGGTCATATCATTAGGAGAATGATGTGATGGATAGACCCAAGTTGAGCGTAGCAATTTGATCGTGTCACTAAGTTTTATTTGCTTCAGCTATCATATGTTAAATGTTCTAGTCCTTCGACCATGAGATAATGCCACTCCCTAGTACCGGAAGAATGCTTTGAGGGCATCAACCATCACGCCGTAACAGGGTGATCATAAAGGTGTCTTTCAGGTATCTCAGAAAGTACTTGTTGGGTTGCATGTATCAAGAGTGGGATTTGTCCATCCACGTGACGGAGAGATATTCTCTGGGCCCACTCGGTAATGCACATTCGATATCGCTTGCAAGCAAGGGACTAAGGAGTTAGTCACAGAGGATGTTGTATTACGGAACGAGTAAAGAGTACTTGCCAGGAAACGAGATTGAACTAGGTATGGTGATACCGACGATCAAATCTCGGGCAAGTAAAATATCGTGAGACAAAGGAATGGAACATTCGACATCGTGGTTCAACCGATAAATGATATTCGTTGAATATGTGGGAATCAATATGGACATCCATGGTCCCGCTATTGATTATTGATCGGAGAGGTGTCTCGATCATGTCCGCATATTCCCGAACCCGTAGGGTCACACACTTAAGGTTCGTTGATGCTAGGGTAGAGAATGAGATATTAATACGGTGAGACCGAAATTTTGTTCGGAGTCTCGGATGGGATCCAGGACGTCACAAGGAGCTCCGGAATGGTCCGGAGATACAATTTCATATATGGGAAAGTATTTTTAGGGTTTCGGAAAGGTTCGGGATTTTTCCGGCAGAGTTCCGGAGAAGTTCTAGAAGGTTCCGGAAGGGTTCTAGAGTAGGGCCCACTTATCCCGGAGGAGTCCACATGGACCAAGGGTACTGCATGAACAGTACACACGTGAATAGTATCGCGTGAACAGTACCCCCCCCTTCCTAGATGGATAAGATCGATATCCCTTAAAAATAGGAGATCTAAAGATAAAGGAAAAGGGGAACTTGGGAGGCAAGTTACTCTTTACGTACTGTTCACGTGAACAGTATCGAGCCTATATAAAGGGGGGGGGAGGGCTGGGCGCAGCCCCGCTTGAACCCTAAGCCGCCAGCCCCTCCCTCTCTCCCATCTACTCCTCTCCCGCAGCTGCTTAGGCGAAGCCCTGCAGGAATTTCTCCACCACATCCACCACCACACCGTCGTGCTGCTGGAGATCTCATCTACCTCTCCACCTCACCTTGCTGGATCAAGAAGGAGGAGACGTCATCGAGCCGTACGTGTGCACATCTCGGAGGTGCCGCTCGTTGCGGTGCTTGATCGGATTGGAACACGAGAAGATCCCTCTCGCGGCTGGGAGGTATAACCTAGCTGCGGGAGGCTGGGGCTTCATCGACAATGGTCAAATTCTCCGCTGCGTTGACGTGTTCGTCGAGGGTATGTAAATATGATCTGCCTCTCGTTGCAAGCTTCTTCTAGATTGGATCTTGGTTTTCTAGATTGGATCTAGGTTTTCGTTTGCATCTCGTAGGAAAATTTTTGTTTTCTATGCTACGAATCCCATCAGATATCTCTGAAAAGTTCAACTTTGCCTCCATCATAAGTTAGAGCACCTTCCTTAGAAAAACACCACTGTGGTGCATCAAGATATTGACATGTCATCGATCCATTTCCTGTCTATTAGATGAGCCAAATGTTACTAATACATAGTGCATATTGAATATTAAAAAAAGCGATGTCAAACCACTCAATCTGCTACTTCACATGACATGATATTTTACATGACTATGAGTACACAGCATGAGTGCATTACATCCACGTTAGCTACTATTGCCAATTAAAAATATGAGTTCACACATAAACCATAGCATTACAAAACCACCCCCATGTGTCCTCTTCTTTTGCATTCCAAGCATTTCACATGTTAGATGTCAGATCATCTCTAAATTGAGACCACTCGGATGATGATTCAATACGATCAATTACATCCAGGTCGCTTCCTCCACATCCCAAAAAAGATTCCAATTGTGGCTCAAGTGGATCTGAACTCATCTCTTGTCTGATAAGATTGTGGAGATAGCAGCATGCTAGGATAATACCGATCTGAGTATCTATAGGATAGTAAGATCCATTCCTAATTATTCCCCAGCGTAGCTTCAAATATCCGAAGCCCTTTCGATGACATTCCTAGCTGATGAATGCTTCATGTTGAACATTTTCTCCTTTCTTACTGGTGGATTACTCCATTCTTTTAGGTGGTATCGTTGTCCTCTATATGGAGCAAGGAACCCCTCGCAGTTCTTGTTACCCGCATCCACAAGGTAATAAGAACCTAACATTCAGAAAAAATGAGTTTCTTAGTTAAACTTACCTATGCAACCTAAACTTGGTGAAATTCCTTACCACGAGGAACCTTGAGGCCATTACTTCTCAACAAGGCATCTCGGAATACCCTTCCATCAGCAGCAGATCCCTCCCATCCAGCTAATACGTAGATAAATTGTGTGTCTGGTGCACAAGCACCAAGAACATTTGTGGCAATGTCGTTCTTTCTTGAACGGTATCATGGTTTATCATTGTTGGCACTCTGACCTTTATATAAGTACCATCTAGAGCACCTAAACAATTCTATATATATAATTATGTTAATTAGGTATTACACAAACATAAGTGGAGTATATACTACACATTTTTTGTTGTTTTACCTTAAACCACTTCCACCTTTCGTCTGTACAGTTCTCCGGGATTGGCTCAGGACTCTTAAGCAGTACTCTCCAGAGTTTTAGAACTGAAACTAATACTTTATTAAAATGTTGACTAATAGTCTCTAGAGACTGCTGATAATCTGTCCTCATTGACCGACTTTTCTCGTCATATGCGAGTATGTGTAGAAAACATAGCAAGAATTTCCTCCACAGTTACATTCCTAGTATCCGTAGCCCTCCAATTTCTTTGACCAAAGAACATAGAACCTAGAAACAACGTCGGTCCATTCGAAGCTGCTCGACATAAAGGACATCACTTTCGTAAATCATGTTATTCAAACTCCTTGTTCGACTAGCGGATCGTACCTACAAGTCTCTCTAAAATGCCTACTCTGAGACTTCCTTATAATACCATCCAATAAGCAAGAGAATATGTACTGCCATTAAAAATTTCATTCTAGAACGTCTCTTTTCATGGCACAAGACTAGGCTCTGTCTGTTGGGTGGTGGACGAGCCATTTCTGTGAAATAAATTTCGGTGAGTAAAATCACTCGGCCAATAATTGGCAAATAAATGTATGAATATACATACATGTGCTGGGCCAAGCACCAATAGAATCTGAACTCAATGCTCTTCGTGCTACGGACTAGTACTGCATGGCCCAATAGAAACTCTAGGAGCAACGGCCACTCAAGGGCCAAATGGCAGCAAGCGGCAATGTTCTGGTGAGGTTGCCACCACGCGGACGAAATCAGGTACGGACTAGTGCAAACAGCAAGCAGCCAATCAGATCGAGCAAGAATCAAAAAACAATTGGGCTTGATTTGCTAGTAATCGTGCTTACATACAACAAGAAAGTTTGGGATCACTACACAAAGTTGGCATCAGAGAAACAAGGATGAGATGCTCAGATGCATGAAGGCTTAGCAAGATGAGGCTACAAGACACAAATTATTACCTACGGTGATGCGTGTGCACCTTGACAGCGATCGCG
Organism: Stipa capillata; assembly: GCA_019208055.1. Lineage (NCBI taxonomy): Eukaryota > Viridiplantae > Streptophyta > Magnoliopsida > Poales > Poaceae > Stipa > Stipa capillata. The sequence goes on from JAGXJF010004164.1 coordinate 88,724, forward strand.
GTCGGCGGCGGCAGAACTATTTATTGCAGACATGCATTGATCATACACATATAACATACAGAAAATAGCCACTTTCATTCATGTTTCCTCATTTGATGATACATTGCATGTCGGTGAATCATACATTCATATCATCTGAATTTTTTGCACACACAAAACAAAGCCTATATGCATCACTGAGCATTACATTCATCGTATATCAGAGATTACACACAACAGAGCATTACTGAGAGCAACATTACTAAGTTCAAAAAGAAGAAAGATGCAATTTACCACTGGGGGCTGATCTAGACGAATCCGGCGAGCAGCGGCGCGGTTTCGGGGACGGCGAGCTCAGGTATGGCACCGCATTCGGATGGAAGGGCGCGAGCTCCACTGCAGGACGTAGTGGCGGCGGGGATCTGGAGGCGAGCTCTAGTGCAGGGCGAGCTCCCATGTAGGGGCAAGCTCCCGGCGGAAGGAGGGGCGGCCGGAGGGGGCGGCGGAAAGGACGGAATGAGGGGCGGCTGGAGGAGGCAGCGGGAGGGGCGGCACCTGCGCCCTAGCCAAAGCCCGGTGCAGAAGCTGGTAGGGAGGAGGCGGTCGGTGGAAGCAGGGAAAAAAAATGCCAAGGTTATTTTAGTAATTTCACCATTTAGAGATTATTTCCCTCATATCCCAGTCCCCCACCGGGTTTAAAACGCTGGGATATGTGGGCCTCATATCCCATTCCCTATCCTCCCTCTTTTCCCAATCCTCAAATCCAAACACTGGTTGGATTCATCCCTCTTAACATTTTTCTATCCCACCTCTCATTTCCATATATCCAAACGGGCTGTGAGGGGAATTAACTCCAAAAACGTTTTACCGTGGTGTTATGTTCCTGGAGAGTTCTTAGAAAACTTGGCTACCCAAGTACTGACTATTCGTCAAGAAAGATGTTCAGGCAATCACGTACGGCTCAGCCACACTGCCATGCTGATTGCTATCCGGATTCACCACAACAGCAACCACTCCGGCTACCATGTCCCCACGGCCGTTGAACCCTCTGTTGAACGTGGCACCTGCACAGGGCGAAAACCCACCTGTGTCAAACCAGTGCATGAAAAATCTCAGCTCTAACAAACTATTAACTCGCACGAAGTGCTGTGCAGCTGCCACGCACCACCGACGCTGTGTACTCGAGACATGATGCCTGGTGCAGGATGGAGTCAGTAGCTGACACTGTTGTGGCCGATATTTTTATCATTTTTGCCTGAATGTGGCTACTCCGTTACTGAGTGCACAGCAGCCACACCAGCTAGCATCGTGTCAGGGACCTCACCCCTGACGATGATGACGACCCTGAAGCAGACACAGCGAGTGTGCGATGGAAGGAGCGATGCTGCTAGCAGGATATGAAGACATGTGGAGGCACGCCAAACGCGCAAGGAAGGAAACCCACCGAAGATGCATGATGCGACGAATGGGCCATAGACCGGGGTGTCTTGAGCTGTAATAAGTAGCGCACTGTAGCATGGGGAATGTAGTAGTGATGCCTGGCTCGACGTCACGGGGAGCTACCGTCACACGACCCCGGAGGGAAGGGACACTATCCCGGATGGAGGTGGCTCGACATCGCGGGGAGCTATCGTTGCACGACCTCAGAGGGAAGGGACACTCTATCTCGGATGGAGGTGGCTCGACATCGTGGGGAGTTATCGCCGCACGACCCTGAAGGGAAGGGACACTCTGTCCCGGATGGAGGTGGCTCGACATCGCGGGGAGTTATCGCTGCATGACCCCGGAGGAAAGGGACACTCTGTCCCAGATGGAGGTGGCTCGACATCGCAGGGAGCTGTTGGGGAACGTGCTACGCAAAACAAAAATTTACCGCGCACAATCCACCCCAAGATCACTATCGAGGTGCAGGCAACGAGATCATACCTTCGACAATCACGTCAATGCAGCGGAGAAGTTGACCGATGTCGATGAAGTTCGCAGACTCCCGCAGCTAGGTTATACCTCCCAGCCGCGAGAGCGATCTCCTCGCGAATAGTTCGCCCGATTGAACGCCGAAGTATACGACATCTCCGAGGTATCCACGCGTACCGGATCAACGACACCGCGGTAATGTGTGGACCAGCACACAAGAACAGCGGGGATCTACGAGAAGGAGAAGCAGCAGCGCGCCGGCAGCTGTACTAGATCCAATCTAGAAGAGAGAGAAAAAGAAGGCTGTGGCCAATATAGAGATGGCCGGCCTAGGGTTTAGGGCTGCTTCTGGGGCTGCCTCTGGGGCTGCTCGGGATACCCTTTGAGGTGCCCTGCCCCTCTATTTATAGGGGTTGGGGCAGCTCTCTCTAGGCAGGTGGAGTCCTACTCCAGCAGGGACACCCTGTTGGAGTTGGAGTCCAACTCCACCAGAACCTTCTAGAACTACCAGAACCTTCTAGAACTTCTAGAACCTTCTAGAATTTCTAGAACCTTCTAGAACCTTCTAGAACACTTCCGAACATCACCGGAACCATCCGGGACCTCCCGGAACACTTTCGAGATCATCCGAAACACTTTCGAAACCCTTCTCTCTCATTCTCCATAAATCGTAGCATTCCTAAATGTCGCTAAAACGTTAAGCGTGTGACCCTATAGGTTCGAGTATATGTGGACATGTCCGGAACACCTTCCGGTCAATAATCGTCAGCGGGATCTGGACACCCATAACGATTCCCACATATCATCGAAGATCTTTATCGAACGAACCTCGTATTACCGCATATCATCCTTTTGCCTCACGATGCGTTACACAACCCGAGGCGAGACTTTGACGGTATCCCTGTGATCAACTCCTTGATCACCATACCTAGTTATCCTCGTTACCGGTTTGTACTCTTTTCTTGTTTCCGTATTCTGGTATCCCCGTGACTAACCTTTTAGTCACAATACCTGGCCAGGCGATGCTGGACACCGTAATACCGAGTGGGCCCAGAGTGTATCTCTCCATCGCCGGATGGGCAAATCCCAGTCTTGAGATATCTAGAACCACGATATACTTTCTAGTGTACTTGAAAGTCACCTTTATAATTACCCAGTTACGGAGTAACGTTTGATGACCCCAAAGCAACCATCCGGTATCCGGGTCTACGATATTCTCATGGTCTAAGGACGCAAGTAAACGTTAACACATAATGAGAAGATACTGACAACATATTGACGAAGTGATCTCGCAGTATCTCATAAGGGGTCTATCCAACACCATTGTTACCCTAACAATATGTTCCCATTATTGCCGGCATCCTTGTTACATTAACAATGCCCATGATCAGGAAAAAAAGACCATCAACAATACATGAGCTAGTCTAGAGGCCTGACTAGGGATCTGAATGGTGTTTATTATTCCACACATGCAATTAGGTTTTCCTCCGAATCTCATATTCAAGAACCAATGCAATTCCAGCATAGAACATAAACTTAATCATGAACATGAAAATAGAATAATAACAACTTTATTATTGCCTCTAGGGCATATTTCCAACAGGAGCTATCGTCGCACGACCCCGGAGGGAAGGGACACTTTATCTTGAATGGAGATATTGGAACCTGTTACGTGGGGGGCATGATGTCGTTGTTCTGAATTTTCCATTAAGGCTTAACAACCTAGCGATTCTAAGGCCGATTACAACAGGTGGCGACGGACGACACGTCGACCTCA
>JAGXJF010004165.1:0-94149 GCA_019208055.1 Stipa capillata
AACGTGGTGACCAAACCGCACCAGCTAGGAGGGTGCCACCGGGCTGACGAGTCCTTCGGTCCTTGGCAACTTCTCGTTCCCTTAATCACATGCAATTCCGGGTCCGTGACATCCGGGCCCACCCGGAGTGTCCGAGTAATCTACCACGGAATCTCTAGACAGAGCAATTACAGACTGCATCAAGCGAGGTATAACCGTCTATCTTGCTCTCTTCCTTTGTGAGCCAACATCCTCCTTTTGCGACGACTTTGATCCTATCAAGACTAGCTCTTCGATGATTTCTAGGGTTTTGCGCACTTGTTCTATCTAGTTTAACTCTTCCCAAGCAATCAACAATGATAGTCTTGTAAGATCTTGGCACAAAAAAAAAGAAGAAAGGGAAAGAAAGAAAGAGAAAGAAAACAAGCCAATGCCAATGATCCTTTGTAGGGAAACGCAAGCTTGAAGGAAGATCCGATCAGGAAGGGTAGTCAAGTGTGCAAATCTTTAATCCTATCTTTGCAATCGAGCTAGCGTCTTTCCTTGTATTTGTGCAACGCGAGCTCATAGTCTTCGTTAGGAACATCTTGTACTAGCTCAAATTTCTTGGTTGCACAAATCCCAATATCGTTGTGTGTGAGTTGTCTTGTGCTTTGTTTATATCCTTAAGATCAACTCTTATTGCATTGTTTCATTGTGGATTATTACTAATCATCACAAAATCTCATTATTCCACTTTGCTTAGTATCTTGTGCTAATCCTTTCCGAGATACACCAAAAGCTTTGTTGAGTTAGTGCCTTGGGACTTGGAACTTCTTCAACCTACTCTTGAGGGGCGCGTTTACCTTCCACGGGCCTCCGATCCTTCAATCCAAGGAGGCAAGGACTTCGGTGGTGAGTGAGGTGAGGGAGTTCCCAAATTCCACATATTTCAATATATTGTTACATTGCTAACCATGTCTAGGGAAAGATCCCATGGAGCGAGTGGTAATGAGGATTGTGTGACTTGAGGGCAACATTTGGCCCTCCAACGGAGCCTCCATGACACTGTGGACAATTTGAGGCATGATATGACCTGATAGATGGAATCTATGAAGACAAGCATTGTGCAGGAAGTTGTGCAAGCACTTCGAGGCCAAATTCCAGAAGCAGAGATTGATGAGGAGGATCCTCTTGATGAGACCAATGCTGAGATGGCGGCACGGCGTGCCCAAGCTCGAAGAACAGCTAGACACCGAGCATCCCTTCCTCCATCAGGAACCCGAGACCCAACCTTGGGGCCACACAATCATGGTCGGGCAAGGAGCCACCAAGGACGTGATGGGCATGAGGGAAGTGCATCAGAAGGAGGATTAAGCTTTCATCAACCTAATGGCCAAAGACATCAAAGACACCCGGACAGAGACCCAGGGTTCAGAAGGCGGAATTATCAGGATGAGGGTACAGAGCACCGGCAGAGGGGTCCACCAGGAGATGGGGAGGAAAAGTTTGGCAAGCTTAAGTTCACAATGCCCAAGTTCTCCGGTGATGCAATGGATCCCGAAGAATACCTCACATGGGAGCTCAAGGTGAACAAGGTCTTCCAGATGCACAATTACTCCAAAGAGAAGAAAGTTGCTATGGCCTCACTTGAGTTCGATGGATATGCACTTATTTGGTGGGAGCAAGTGCAAAATCAGCGAGGTGAACATGGAGAGCTACCTGTCATGTCGTGGACAGAGATGAAGAGAGAAATGTGGGCTCGCTTTGTGCCCAAGTACTATAAGCGAGATCTCTTCAAGAAACTCCAAGACCTCAAACAAGGCAGTCGGTCAGTTGAAGAATACTTCAAGGAAATGGAAACCGTCTTGAACCGAGCTAATGTCCAAGAGACTGAAGAGCAGACTATGGCCCGTTTCTTGGCCGGGTTGAACCATCCAATCAAGCGCATCACCGACTATCAACCCTACAACATAGTTGTGGAGTTAGTGCATCAAGCTATCAAGGCCGAGCGCCAAGTGCAAGAGGACGCTCGCTACTCCAAGTCTTCAACATATGCAGCATATTCCACTCCTTACACCTCACGTGCCACGGCAGTTGCTCCTCGCCCCAGTCCGAGTGCAAAGTTTGCCCCAAGAGCTACCTCAACCAAGACAGAAAGTCATATGGGAGGTGGAAGTACAAGTGTGCGCCAATGGACAAACACAAACCGTCCTACCACCTCTTCTTCAAAGGGAGCACCGAGTCCAAGCATTGTTTCTTCAATGGCTTCCACGGGCAAGACTCATGACATCGTATGCTTTAAGTGCCAAGGGTGTGGTCATATGCAAAGAGAGTGCCCCAATGCACGAGCAATGTTGATCACTGAAGAAGGCGAGTATGAGTCTGCTAGCGAGGACGAGATTGATGCCATCCATGAAGTAGCCTGGATTGAACAAGAAGGAGAATACGAAGATGGACAGGAGCGAATCTATTGCGAGACCGAGTCGGGTCCATCCCTCGTCGTCACCAAGAAGATCCTCACTGTCCAACTTCAAGATGAGTCTGAACAACGGTACAACCTCTTCCAACCCAAGGCCGCAATCGATGGCAAAACCATTGTCACGGACCCGGAATTGCATATGATTAGGGGAACGCGAAGTCGCCAAGGACCGAAGGATTCGTCAGCCCGGTGGCACGGTACCTGCGCCGTACACACCAAGGTAGAACGATCCGACACCCGCCACGGACGAGCCGGCCGGAAGCGACCAATCTTCCCAAAACCACATACGATTCCATAATCCGGTGAAGAGTCAGAGTCGTGCCCGAATCCTACCACGACAAGCAAGGTCGGAGGAGCCCGGCAATTCTACCCACACCCTAACCTAGCTCAGAGGCTAGTGGATCGCTCGAAAGCCCGGTAGAATGCCCACACCCTGCCTGGCCGGCACAGCATCTCAGCCAGCGGGTCACTCAACCAACACCTGCTCGACTTAGTAGAAAATGGTACGGCCTCGATCCTTCACGGCATACCCATACACTTCATATCATTCACGCATTGTGCCGGGGCAGCCTGGATTAACAACTCGGATATCATCACAAAGCTCTACATTACGTTATACTAATAGCAGTCCACGATGGGACGATATATTACATCATTCGGTTATCACCGGAAACATATCCGAGTACGGAGAAACTTAACAACAGCGGAAGCAAAATGATTAGACCCACAGCGACATAGTGGTCACTGAACAAAACACCAACTATCCCATAATCGAACACAACCGAGGAAACAACAATTTCAGGCATCATCGAAATAGTCTTCTACCACCGGCTCACCTGCAAGCTCTAGGAATAACCTAGGTGAGTACGAACGTACTCGCAAGACTTATTCGTGCTTGATTAAATGTCCTACTCATACTAGTACAACAAGAATTAAACATGAATGCTTCTCAGAGTAACAATATACAAGTTAAGAACATAACATTAATAAGGTGAAGTAAAGGTAGACTAAATAACAGATTAACTCAGAACACAAACATATCACAACCAATCTACCACGAGATCCAGTCAGCAAATCCAAATCCATTTGAGACAACCCATGAATCCGATCCCAATTAATCCATTAAACATCATCCAATTCGATTAGGGCAACCCCTAAATCCAATCCAAATTGATCCAATCCTCAAAGGTTCATTTTAATCTCTCGAACCACTACCGACAACACAACCCCTGCAGGCATAGTGAGTGCATAACCGCAAGGAGGTAGCGAACCTCCAAGGGGCATGGAGGCCTACCCCAACTATCCTCAGTGTTGGTTCTCGCTAGTGTCCACGTGTGATAAGGGATGGTGACACGCTGGAAATAGGGTTGGTATGGCGACAAAACCTTCATACACCTGGGTCGCCGTCATGCATCAATTCACACCAACCGTACCCATTGTGCACGCCCTCGGCTCTCCCAACTCACTTAACAATTTAGTTGAAGAGCTATAAGATGTTCTCGACGTAAGACACATCCTACACATGCTAGTGTACGCACCTTGCAACGATTCAACGATAACAATCGTACACATAGCACATATAACAGGGCATACACGAGAGTACGAAAGGTAGAGATGCAACAAGCTCTGCTTGCCTGATTCTGGTTGTTCTTGATCTTGCGGGGAGCATGCGGGAGAACTCCAGAATACTTGAAACACTAGTAAGAAGCAAGCGACCTCTAAAAAGGGAAAAAGCAACCCTAAGAACTAATTCGAAAAGGACGAAGATGCACGAATGCCAGCGGTATGGATGCAACTACGGTGGATTTAAAATAAAATATACAAGTACATAAATAGGTTGGTGTTCATTCCAGATTCTGGGTTTAGTTTTAGTTGTGATATAGCTTTAATGGTGGATGAACAACTACATGGATGCATGCATGAAATGCTAGGTTTTCGCGCGGATTCTAGGTGAGTTATGATATTGAGCATGTTGGTTTGGCTGTTAAGCTAGATTCTCTAGCATATATGTATTAGGAGTTCGTTGACATCTTCTACGGGTTCTACAAGTTTAATAAAACTTAGCATTTCCTGTCTTCTTCTCGGTAAGGAATGTATTAAATATCTCATTTCTAGTACTAACATTTTATTTGGAAAATGACAAGTGGGTCTACCACGTCATCCTTAGGCATTTAAGGTATCCTTGGAGTAGCACCTTGTTCGATCGAGACTATAGGCAACTAAGGCATCAGTTAGAGTACACAGGTATTTTCAAATTATTTATTCACTGAGGGGGTTAGTTGAGCTAGACACCAGTTAAACATAGTTCAGAGAATTAGCTATGCCCTACACTTCCTTGATAGCTAATATTTACAATAAGGAATATTGCCCTAGTTGACCAGTATTGAAATCGTTTTGCTTTGCATGGGATTAATGTGTTAATTTACCAATCTTTAGCAGACTTAAAATAATTACCGCTACAAAACCAACTCATGGTTATTAGAGCCCTCGGTATATTGATTTATCTGAACCTTACTAATGGCTAACGATTAAGTTTATTAGTTTCGTTATCACGGCGGGACACACTAAGCAGTTGACTCTGTACTTAATAAGTTGGGTTAGCTAGGCACCTCCAATGTTACTACCATGGTTAGGTCCTATCCGGACATGATCAGCGTATGGATTATTCTAACTGATGATTAGTCTTTAACTAATTCGGTCGTAGCTGAGTGGATTGCATTAAGCGGTTATTAACTTCGCTCTGGGGTTAACTGTTAGTCGAGTATATGGATGCTTAAGTAATAATTCAATTGTTAGTCGTATAAGCTGGTGGAACATAGATTCATAATTTAAACCAAACATTTCTAGTCCTGGTGGCATCTTCGGATTTTACTTTGGTTTCATCTCGTAATAACCATAAGAAGGATACCTAACTGAGCTCGAAGGTTCTCAGTCCTTCAACAACACCTACAATGCATAACTAACAGAAAATGTCCTAATAGCCACACTCAGTCGCATCTACCACATGCTAAGGATAATCGCCGCATACTAGGGTTCTAGAGTTTACCCTTGTCGTGAATCACAAAGAATTCGATGAGGAGGACAGTTAGGTCACTGATCGGCTCCGTGCACGACGTCATCTTCATCTTCTTTTCTACTCCTCAACTCGTATCCGCATCCTTCTTCGACTCGGGACTGTAGCAGCACCTTCTCCTCTTCCCGCTGCCTTCCTCCATCTCCTCCCGATGGCAGCCAAAACTGCAGGCGACGGTGACATGCAAGCGGCAGTGGCACCAAGCGGCAGCAGCAAGCGGCAAGGAGGCGGCTTGCGGCAGTGGCAGGGAGTAGAGGGGAGCTGAGCACGGCCAGGTCCTGCGGCGAGGCGGCGTCACCGCGGTGGCAAGAGATGAGGCGGGGCCGGCCGGAGCTCGGATCTGGGGCGGCACCGGGTGCTGCAGCGGCGGCTCCTGCGGCTGATCAGAAAGGAGAGGAGACCGGCCGGCGGCCTAAGGCGGGAGCATGCTCGGCGGGGCGAGCGACAATGGAGGCGCGGGGAGCTTGGCTAGTGGGCGGCACAGAGGAGGGAAGCCGAGGCATTGGGAGGCCGGCGGCGGGCCTGGGCGGCGGGGTGCTGGGCGGAGGAGGCCGGTGAGGCATGGCGGCGCGGCACAGCCCCGGAGCTCGGGCGGTGGCGCTGGGACGAGCAGGAGCGGGGCGTGGTGGCCGAAGGCAGCAAAAGGGGCGGCGGCCCTGGTGGTGGCCGCACGGGAGAGCTCGGAGGAGAGGCGGCGGCCTAGCCCGACGGCAAGGGCGGCGGGCGGCAGGTGAGCAAGGGGAGGCGAGCTCGGGCTGGAGCCCTTCAGCGACTGAGCGGCGGCGGCAGAATCAGGAGAGGGGCGGCGCGTGGGGGGGGCGCTGAGCAGAGGAGCTGAGGGACCGGCGGCTCTTGGGTGGAGCGGAGGGCTGCCGGCAGTGAAGAAGATGACGCCCCCATTTCTTGCTCCAATGGCAACAGGTCCAAAAGCTCCTGCATGTGAGAAATTCTTGGATGGATTGAAAGATTAGGAGATGGGGAATCCCGTGGCATAGCATGCATGGCCAGATTCTTGGTTTTGGGTGGAATTTTGGAGGGGAGAAGAAGACATTTGGGGAAAGCTTGAAGAAGCAAGAAATGGGGAGCTGCTGTAGATGTGCTGTGCATGGAGCAAGGAAGAGAGAGAAAAGGGGGCAAAGGGAAATGGACTGCCTGGAGTGAATTTAATGTGCTGGTTGAGCTGCTTCGTATATAAAAAAAAAGGAAATGGCAGTGGAGCATGCTGGCCAGGTGTAGAAATGGACCTGCAGACAGGTCCCACTGTAGAAAAATATTTTATTTATTTTATTTCTCTTGTATTTTGTTGTATCCTTTGCTATTCGAAAGCTAGTAATTAAAAATTTATAAACGTAGTTAGTTGCTTATTTAAATACTTGGTTAGTATAGTCCAAAATAATTTGAACTCTAGGTACTCGAATCATTTCTTCAATGATCTTTCAAACGTTAATCTTGAGTTCAATACGACAGTTAACTTTTTAAATGTTCATTCCGTTTATATTGGAGGAGAGGAAGTTAGCTCAATTAGTTCCTTCCAATATTTATCCGGGGAGAGAACTCACGAAAAATAATTTGGTCTTAAAACGCAACTGAGCTTCGATTAACTAGTAACGGTTTTGATAACCTAGTTGTTTTGGAACATGTATAAATTTTTGAGTCGTGAGTTGGAGGAACAGAGGTTTCACCGTCCTATTTCATATTAATCATAAAGCTCATGTTAGGGTTTGAAATCGAATTCATTTTTGGACTATCTATATGCATGCATGCGAATGAAAGAAATCGTTTTTGTTCGTGATATTTTCACTGATCTCATATTTGAGAATAGGGTCACTACAAAACCTACCCCCTTAAAAGAATCTCGTCCCGAGATTCCTACGGTAAAGAAGAGGAGAAGAGGTGTTCAACTTGTAGCAAGACTTTGATGAGATACCAAGCTTTCGGTAGTGAGAAAGTAAAATCACTTATCGACTTTTACACTAGTTAGCAAGCTTTCGGTAGTGGGAAAGTAAAATCACTTATCGACTTTTACACTAGTTCTGGAAGAAGAAAACCAGATCAGATTATCATTCCATGGTGTTCCAGCTTTAATAAGCTCTACACTTGGTCAAGGGGAGAGATGAAGGTGAAAAGAGCAGGAGCAACTAAGAGGTGTTGCGGCAATTGCTAGTCTTGCAAGTTCAGAATTCAAGATTGTTGGTTTGAGTGAGAAAAGCTGGTATGAACAGCGCGCCACGACGGCCACACTAATGAGTATATCTTTCGGTGGCACCATAAGAAATATGTACTTGCCCTATGATGCCAAGCCAAATCATTGCCGACAATGCTCAGAAGTTGGCAAGGCTTCAAGAAGAAAAGAAGAGAGATGAGCGAGAGAGCACAACTTTGAGTGACTTCCACAAATCAGTGAGCGAGAGCCACAAGCCCAAAATGAGAGAAAAGAGTTAGGAAGCGAGTCGAGGCTTAGTGATGCTAGCCACCAAATTCGAGATGAGAGGAGTGAGGAATGACCCACCTACATTACACTTTGTACTTGTATACAAAGATGTGGTTGTTTTGACTAATGACTCACCCCCACTTCCTCTAGCTATGTCTCGTGTTTTGCAGGAGTTCGAGGATGTCTTCCCCGATGAGATCCCGGCGGGTCTCCCACCCATTCGATGCATCGAGCACCACATCAACCTCATTCCGGGAGCGCCTCTTCCCAACCGGCCACCTTACTGCGCCAACCCCGAGGAGACCAAGGAAATTTAACGTCAAGTACAAGAGTTACTTGACAAGGGGTATGTTCGCGAAAGCTTAAGTCCTTGCGCCGTTCCCGTTATTCTTGTCCCTAAAAAGGACGAATCTTGGCGCATGTGTGTTGATTGCCGAGCCATCAATAATATCACTGTGCGTTACCGCCATCCCATTCCATGTCTAGATGACATGCTTGATGAGCTTAGTGGCGCAACCATTTTCTCTAAAATTGATTTGAAGAGTGGCTATCACCAAATAAGGATGAGTGAAGGGGATGAGTGGAAAACCACTTTCAAAACTAAGTTTGGTTTGTATGAGTGGCTTGTCATGCCTTTTGGTTTATCCAATGCTCCCAGTACTTTCATGCGCTTAATGAATCATGTTTTACGCCAATTCATTGGTAAATTTGTGGTAGTCTACTTTGATGACATCCTCATATATAGTAGAACTTTGCATGATCATGTTGGCCACATTAAACAAGTTCTACTAGTGCTTAGGAAATGAACGCTTGTTTGCTAACCTTGAGAAATGCACTTTTTGTACGGAGAAACTTGTGTTTCTAGGCTTTGTCGTGTCCACTCATGGCATAGAGGTAGATAAGTCCAAAATTGAAGCAATTAAGAATTGGCCTACCCCTGTCAATGTGAGTCAAGTGCGTAGCTTTCATGGCCTAGCAAGTTTTTACCGTCGATTTGTCAAAGATTTTAGTGCTATTGCTTCCCCTTTGAATGAATTGACTAGAAAGAACATTCGTTTTGTATGGGGGAAATCCCAAGAAAACGCTTTTCAAGAATTAAAGAAATGCCTAACCGAGGCACCCTTGCTTGTTTTACCGGATTTTGCTAAAACCTTTGAAGTTGAATGTGATGCTAAAACCTTTGAAGTTGAAACTAAACGTGTATGTGCGGCAGGAATACATGTTTACAAATTGCGCAAGAGCTAGGAATTAACATGTTTTATATGAATGGCACGCAATATCCTTGCATACAGATGAAATTGTCAACACCTTCGAGTGAGACATTTCAACACAATATGCAGAATAGTGGGCAGCCATGATGTTCATATGAAAAGGTTTAACCTCTTAGCCAACTTTTAGAGGGAGGAACTTAGCCCACAAGGCAAAGAAGCATTTAGGAGTTTTGCTGAAATTTCTGGACAGCACACACTGTACTTGTGCGAGAGCCCACCAGGAGGTATAAAACTCAAGGAGTGAGGTAGGGGAATTTGTTCACCAAAAGAAGGAGAAAATGGTTCATCAACTGATCCAAGGGATATAGTTAGACAGAAGAGGGTGGACAAGATAGAACTCTATTGATCGTCATTTTTGGCAGAGATAAGATGTTAACAAGATAAAGGAAAAGCGAGAGATCATCAACTCCAGGGTTTAGAGCAGAATTTTGAGCTAGCAGAACACTGTAAATGGCAAGGATGCTTAGAAAGATATCGGTGCGCTCAATATACATGCATCCTAGGGATGGCTCCTAGTTGAGGAGGTAGATATTCTCGATGACGGCGAAGACTTGATGATGGCAAGGAATGGGATACTCCGGTATCTATTAGAAGTCGAAGTACTAGAACATGAAAGGAGACAAGATTGGGGGCATAGACGATAAAAGTTGAGGAACTTGGACAAGAATTGAGGATGGGAATGCAAAAGAGAAACACTCAGCTACACCACTTACTAAAAGACACAAGGGCAAGGGTTAAAGCATCCGAGAGGCATCTTGCATAGGAAAGCAAGATGAGATAAGAGTTTTTGGTAAAACTTTTGCAAATCGAAATGAGTTGGGTAAGGAGAAAATCAAGATTCTAAGTCTGAAGAGATAAGAAATAAACAGAGTCTTACTTACTGTCTTCCAAACATATTTTTAGTTTTATAAATAGCTTTTGCAAACCAGAAGACCTAACTAACGACCACCTGCAAGGTTTACCTACAGTCAGCTCGGCTCTGATACCAAGCTGTCACGGACCCGGGAATTACATATGATTAGGGGAACGAATGGTCGCCAAGGGCGGAAGGACCAGTCGACCTGGTGGCACAGTACCTGCGCCGTGCTCACCGAGGCGGAGTGATCCGACACTTGCCCAACGCAAGCCGGCCGGAAGCGACTAAACTTCCCAGAACCACATACAATTCCCTGACCCGGTGAAGATTTAGAGTCGTTCCCGAATTCTACCACGCAAAGCAAGATCGGAGGAGCCTGGCGATTCTACCCACACCCTAACCTAGCTCAAAAGCTAGTGGGTCGCTCGAAAGCCCGGTAGATTACGCCCACACCCTGCCTGGCCGGCACAGCATCTCAGCCAGCGGGTCACTCAACTGATTCTTGCTCGACTTAGTAAAAAGAGGAACGGTTGTAACCCTTCACGGCATACCCCTATACTTCATATCATTCACGCATTGCATATGGGCAGCCTCGATAACAACTTGTATATCACAGTAAAGCACTAAAGAGAAGGTTTACCAGATAATTATAACACGTCCCATACTCGGGGCAGTATTTATCTTACATACCACTTGACCTAAGGTCGATAAACATCAAAAGAGCCACAATGGCAGCAGCGGAAACATAAGGTAGAACGCCCGAGATGGCGGGGGACCACCTCAAACAGCCCACAACAATCCCAAGGAAGTCGAAGCCGAAAGTGGTAAACCGAAGCAGCGAAATGTCAACTCCAGGGATGCTCCACAAACCTGCCTAGGATAAACCTAGGTGAGTACAACCACCGTACTCGCAAGACATTGCTCATCAATTAATTAAAACATGGTATTAACCCTGTTTGACTTATCAAGTTCAAGTTACATACAAGGGATAAAATGAACATGAGCTACCTCATTTTAATTTCAGATTCAAAGAACATTAACAACAAATTAATAACCACAGGAAAACATCTTAACCAGGGTATAACCATGGGGTATCATCTACGCATAGATTAGAATAGCCATAGGGAAATAATAGCAACTTACAAGCACACACACACACACAAACACAGTAATATGAATCCACCTCTCAACAAGGTGCTCATCCACCTCTCAACGAGGTGCTCAAATCATACCTAACCGTATTCATCGTGCAAAACCCTCGGCTCTCACAGCTCACTTAACAAGTTCAAGTTGAAAGGGCAACCAAGTTTATTCTCAGCCATAGCTGCTGCATAATACTAAACCTACACATACTAGTACGACATCAAGCACAGGTTAAGTAAGCATTCACGCAAGCACCAAATCAGTCCAATTAAGTATGCCAAACAAGATTAACACACAATGTAATGATTAATCAACAAGCAATGGAGCTTGCCTGGAAATAGGGTGACGACGCATAATGTATCCACGAGCGTGTACGAGAAAATCCGAAGTCGCCAAACTTCAATAAGAAGCAAATAACCTCTAGAAAGGAAAAACAAGTCTAAGGAGCTATTTCAACATTACAAAAATATGCATGTGATGCAACTACGGTGGATTAATATGAAGTGTACAATTACATAGGCGGGTTAGTATTCATTTTAGTTTTTTTATTTAGTTTTAGTTGTGTTATAATTTTAATCTTGGATGAACCTAGGATATGGATGCATGCATGGGATATGATATGCATGGTTCGTACTAGAACATACTTGAATGCTGTAACTATGTATTAACTGGAAATAGGGTACCAAACATGGTTATCTTAACCGTTGAGCTAGATTCTCTAGGTTCATATTTTTGGAGGTTGTTTACATTTTTCTACAGTTCTACAATTTTAATCACATTTAGCATTTCCTGTCTTCTTCTCAGTGAGGAACAAGGTACTCTTTTCTTTTCATTTAAACTCACAAGCATATGGTGTATGAGGTTGTCCTTATGAGTATATCTTGTTGGCATACTGATTCATTTAAACAAGACTCAGGTGTGAAGCCTAATGTTATTTTTGTACTTGTGTCTAGCATTATGTGACGTTGTCAATTGTAAACGAGTCATGAACAAGTGTATAGATATATATGGGTACCTTTGGACTGACCTTTTACATCAACCGGTTGTAACAACCACTAGATTAGTTGGTGCACTGGATTATATTAACATGTGGCGTTCACCCGAGCATCACACGGATTAGCTAATATCTAGTTTGCTTTAACCGTGAACTCATGTCACAAGCTAACCGGATTATTCAGCCTCATATGCTGATTCCAAACAAGATGTCTGATCCAGTAACCTTATAAGTCGGTCATTAAATGTCATGAGAGCATTAACGTTATCTGTAACCCAATTTGACGGTGATCGCTAGCCCGAGTGATTAATAAAGTGTTAGTGCATTAGATGTGTTGTTTAATGGTTGATTTACACTGGCAGCCAATGATTTGCACATTTCAATTGAACCCCTTTTTAATTAGTATTCGACCCCTACAATAACAATTCTGACTTGTGATGGATGCATATATTCACAGGTTATACTTACTGAAGCATTAGTTAAACTAAACAGTGATCCCCTTATGTGAGCATGGATTATCCGGGAAACTTAGGGCATGTCGAATTGCCGCTAACTGGCACCATTGTTGCTAAATAAAGCTAACCGTCGACATCAATAGACAAGGAAACCTCGAACGAAATGTCAGAAAACTTAGTCATTGGTTTATCGATTCTAACTGCCGACTGATAAACCTAACACTAACCAGTTGTATGGCGTGTTCTGCATCAAGTAATCCAAATTTTTAACAATACTTGATTGATTACACGCTTAATCACCATCTATCAATTCCCGAAAGAAAATCCACGACCTTGGTCGATTGAGCAGGAACTCACCCCGACGTTGACTAGGACGAAAAACAAAGGTGGGTCGGCTCAGGTTGGAGAAGAATTTCCAGGGAGGTTCGTCGGCGTTGAGGTTGGGGATGGATGCGACGGGGGCGGAGTCAAGCTCAGAAGGAGGCGGAGCTCCATCGGCAGCGGTGGCGCTACGACGCAGGCGAGGAGGCGGTTCGGTGATGGGGCAGCCGAGGCGGGCCACCGGCCGGTGGTGGCGGTGCGTCGGTCGGAGCTGCGCGACGAGGATGGGGAGCAAGGGCAAGGTGGCGGCGCGGCACGGCCCCGGAGCTCGGGCGGCGGCAGACGAGCCGAGGGGCCACGCGGGGAGGAGGTCAGCCGGCGGCGGAGTGCACTGGAGGAGGAGGAGCGGTACCGGCCGGAGGAGGCCGGAGAGAGAGCGCGGCAGCGGCAAGGCCGCCGTGGGCGGCGGCGCTGGGACGAGCAGGGCCAAAAGGAGGGGGCGTCAGGAGGCAGCAGACGGCCTAGGCCTGCCTGGGCGGCATGCAGCGCTGGCGGCGACGCGCGGGCACGCCGGCGAGCGCGCCGGGGCATGCATGCGCGCGGGAGAGGCGCTAGTGGCCAGATCTAGGACGCGGGGGTTTGGTGAGCTGGCAGACGGCGATGCCGAAGCTTGGCGGCGAGCGGAGGGCGGGGATCCGTCGGTGGCGACCGAGCGGCGGCAACGGGTGGCGTGGGGAAGAGCCCAGCGGCGGGCTTAGGGCGGGGGTGGAGGCGACAGCCGGCGGTGGATGGGGAGATGGGAGGCCGGCCGGGGCGAGCTCGCCAGCGGCAGCGGGCTCAGGCGGCGGCGCGCCATGGTGGCAAGGCGGCGGCGGCGGGTGAGCCGAAAGGGGGAGGGGATGTGGCGTGGAGTGCGGGCTGGGGTGGCCGAGCAGATTCGGCGAGGCAGCGATTCTTGGGGAGCTCGGCAGGGGAGAGAAAGAAGCAAGAAGAAGAAAAGAAATAGAATGGGGAGCAGAGCATGCTGTGCTACATGGGGAAGCAGAGGTTGCCAGGTGGAGGGAATGGCCTGCCGGCGGGTGAAGAAAGAAAAAAAGAAAAGGGGAAGGAGAAAAAGATCTACGGTCGGGACCCACGGGCAGGGGAGATAGGGTATATTCTTTTGTTTTTGCTGTATTTCTTTTAATCTAACTAGCAAAAATCTGAAACCTAGTTAATAAACTTTTACAGGTTAAGGGTAACACCCTAATTTGGCCTCATCTTTGAATATTTTTGTATGTAGACCCAAAATTGAAATTTGACCCCTATATTCTTAAATCTTTTCTTCAAATATTTTTCAAAACATTGGACTGGAGGTCAATATGACGTTTAACTTTTAAATGTGGCATTTCATTTATATTGGATGAAGGGGAGTTAACTCGATTAGCTTCTTCCAGATTTATCCGAGGAGAAGAACTATGAATAATGATTTGTTTTAGGTATACAATTAAGTTCTGATTGAGTCACAACGACGTTTGAATAACCAAGACTTTAGATCGTTTATAAAATCTCTTGCCATGACCTTGGTTCCACCGCTCTGTGCCGCATCAATTCTAAGCCACGTATTAGGGTTTTTAATCGAAATCATTTTTGAAGTATCTATATGCATGCATGCGAATGAAAGGAATCGTTTTTGTTCGTGATAATTTACACTGACCTCACGTTTTGAGAATAGGGTCACTACACTAGGGCTATCCAACACGAGGTGTTTCTATTCCTTGACTCCTTCCCACTTGATCTGAGGTCGAATGGTATACTACCTGATGCTTCAACTCTTTGCTTGCTTAGGTGTGAAGGAACAACCAAGTGGAGCGACGCCAAGGGGAGGAAGGACTTGGGATGCTGCCTGGGAAGCATGTCCAGACATTCCGGACAAGGAGACCCGGACACTCCGGACGTACCAATCCCGGAGACACCGAGATTCCACAACACACCCGGACATTCCGGGCAAGCCCGGAGTCTCTGGACGTCCCCCACCAGGAATGTACTCCTCTCGGGATGGTGCCCGGACACTCCGGCCCCAAGCCCGGACATTCCGGGAGGGTGGCCGAGAACAACACCCTCCAACTCCACGGCCGGACACTCCAGTCCCCAGACCCGGAGACTCCAGATGACCCCTGCCCGGAGCACCAACTCCGACCCTCCGGACGTCCACTGATCAAGACGTCCGAACATTCCGAAAAACTTACCCCGGAATGTCCGGGCTCTACGGCCGGACATTCCAGACAAGTTACCCCGGAATGTCCGGGCGTACTGTCTGCGCACAGTAACAGGCCGAGGCCCATGTAAGGATTTGGTTTAGCCCTCAAGGGTTATGGGGTTAGGTCTATAAATACCTGTACCCAAACCCTAATCAAGATTAGACTTGTTGTTAAGACTAATAGAGAGCTTTGCTCCTAATCTAGGGTTTCACCCCTCTAGATTAGGGTTCCATCTTTGGCCTTGTAATCTCCCTTGGATTGTAAGGACCGGCGCGTGCCCCCGGATGGTAATCGAGGCATTCATTGAGAGGAGGAGCTGATTTGGGTCCTAGTTCCAAAGGCTAACCCATTGGGGTTTTGTTGTTGGTTTGGGATTTCATCTAGGCCCTCCTATTTACCCTAGTCCAAATCGTGAAGATCGGGAGCCCTCGGTATCAGTGACCCATAGGTATGCCTTATCACCGACATCAAGGTGATATCTTTATGCTTTGAGTCAGCGTACTTCTTTTGGCAAGATTGGGTGACACGAAGGCATTCTCGGATGACTCGAACTTGAGCTTCGGCTTCTTTGATCTAGTTTGGTCCAAACAGCTAGTGCTCTCTGATCTCAGACCAATTGAGAGGGGTCCTACATCTCCTCCCATACAACGCCTTCAAAAGGTGTGATGCCGATACTAGCTTGATAGCTATTGTTGTAGGAGAATTCAGCATAGGGTAGGTATTTTTCCCAATTTACATCAAAGGAGAGAACACATGCTCTCAACATGTCCTCCAAGATTTGGTTTTTCCTTTCAGTTTGGCCTCTATTTTGAGGATGGTATGCCGTGCTAAGGGAAAGACGGCTTCCCATAGATTCATGCAAAGATTGCCAAAACCAATTAACAAATTGAGTACCCTGATTGAAAAGACTCCATGGAGGCAAACAGTCCTAGAGATGTACAAGTCCACCAATTGACTCACTTTATAAGTGGATTTGACTAGAATGAAGTGTACCTTGGAGAGACGATCAACGATTACCCAAATGGCATCATGCCCTTTTTGAGCTTTCGGCAATCCAACGATAAAATCCATGCTAATTTCTTCCCATTTTCACTCGGGCACGGGAAGAGGTTGGAGAGTAGCCATTGATCTTTGATGTTCAGCCTTCACATGGCAACATGTGTCGCACTTGGCAACGAACTTGGCTATCTCTCTTTTCATTCAAGTCCACCAAAACCAATGTCGTAGGTCTTGATACATCTTGGTGCTCCCAAAGAATGGAAAGAGGGAAGTTCTAAGCCTCTTGGAGTATGAGGAACTTTAACTCATCATCCTTGGGCACGACAAGATAGTTGCCGAACTAAAGGACTCCATGCTCATCTTCAGTAAAACATGTGGCGGCACCAGTTTTCATCTTCTCTTTTATTTTCTAGATTTTGGCACTTCTATGTTGAGCAACCTTAACCTAATCCTTTAGGTATGGTTTCACCTCAAGAGAAGGAAGGAAACCTTAAGCCACTTAATTTCCTCACAAGGAAGTGGTTGTTGTTCCCAAATCATCAAGTTATTGTAGTAGGCCTTCCGGCTTAATACGTTACAACACTGGAGTAAGTGAGGCCTACATCATAAATTTTTGATTAATTCCAACCATCTTCTTTATCTTAGGTTCAGGTCTAGTTGAGTGAAAAGATAATTCAAGCTCTTGTAGTCCAAAAGTATTTCGCAACGGTTATTGAAGAGGTAATGTCACCAAATTTTTAAGTATGGACCATGACCGCAAGCTCTAGGTCATGAGTGGGATAATTGAGTTCACGAGGGCAGAGTTGATGTGAAGCATAAGCTACCACCTTCCCTCTTGCATGAGAACACATGAAGACCTTGACGGGAAGCATCAGAGTAGATCTCAAAGTTTTTGTGGATATCCAAAAATAATTGAATGGGTGCGGTGGTCAAACTTTTCTTGAGTTCTAGGAAACCCTCTTCACACTTGGGAGACCACATATACTTGTTGGCCTTCTTGAGAAAATCCCTTGATGGATCGACCGTAATAACCTGCCAATCCGAGAAAACTCCAAATTTGCGTGACGGATTTTGGTTACTTCCACTCCTGGACAACATGGAGTTTGCTTTGATCCATAGAGACACCCTCCAATAATAGTACATGACTCAAGAATTCTCCTTGCTTCTTCCAAAATTCACATTTGGAAAATTTTGCATAAAGATGGTGCCCGCAGAGTTTTTCAAGCACCAATGCAAGTTTTTGCTTTGTTCTTCTTCGGATGGGGAGTAGATGAGTATGTCATCAATGAAGATGCTACAAAATTGTCCAAATACTCCATGAAGATGGAATTCATAAGTTGCAAGAAGGTGGAAGGGGCATTAGTTAAAACAAAGGACTTGACGGTGTACTCATACAAGCTGTAGTGAGTAGTGAAGGCAGTTTTCAGAAATTCTTCAGATCTGATTTTTGTTTGATGATAGCCTAATGTGGGTTATGTCGACAATCGCTAAACCACCGATCTTACGTAATACATGGAGAAAAGAGAGTAGGGGTAGGGATACCGAAAGCCAATACAAATTGGTCCGTCGACAAGGGATTTTATACAGGTTCGGGCCTCCTAGAGGATAATAACCCTACGTCCAAGGGGATGTGGATAATCTAGATTGGATCTATAACTAATCGGAGGTGGATGTTGAGGTTGATCTTCCCTTCTACTTGCTTGAAAGTCTTCACATTGAGCTTCTGGCTATGCTTGATCAGGTTCAGACCAAGCATATTGAGGCAAGATATCTCCTCTGTAAGGTCTCGGATATTTTTATAGAGGGTATATCATATTGTAGTGGATACAGACTCATCTCTGAGTAGGATTCCATCATCCTTAAATGTTGAGATTAACTTGTTTAAGTAGTCCCGGATACCTACAGGTGGTTTTCTTATTGACTAAGAGCCCTTCTCTGAGGTCCACGTCATCCCGGGTAATCAGGGTACCTCCAACTCTCTGTATATTTGTATATGGATACTGTCATCGTATACTAGAGTTTTGTACTACCCATCGTCAAGACCCCCATCAGTATGTGAAATAAGGCCTAGACGGGTCAAAGGAACCTATTCGAAGAGAACATTCCCGGTAGGTGCTTTCCTGAGTAGTCGTGCAGACCCTCGAGTAGAATAAGTCATCCACTCGGGCTCTTGATCATCCAGATCACCTAGTCGAGAAATCAAGTCCTTTTTTAGTAGCCCGGGGAGCCCCTGAGTAGGCTCCAAGTAGTTCAACAGACATTTGGTTCGTGTGTGTGACTTTTAGTCATGCTTATCTCAACTGGCGGGCTTTCCAAAATTTGTACCGTCGCAATAGAGATTTCACATAGTGGTGAGAATCTTTCCTCTTTTTCTACTCCTTTGTGCTGATGTGAGAAACTGTCACGCGTTTGTCAGAGATGTGTGCCTGCAGTTGCTAGTTTCTCAGGCAAACTGTCGTGCGTGCAAATAAAGTTACTGCACGCATTAACTGCGATTGGATATGGGTAGGAGATCGTGGCCACGATCATCGCCGAGTCCGTTGCACGCAAAAAAAGTCAGGATTCCACAGCTTTTCAACTTTATAAGATATCTGGGGGGACCCGGGAGACGTCACCGTGTTCCAAATCTTTGCCTTCCAAATTCTCTTGCACCCGTGCCCCAGCTCTTCATCTTCCTTGCTTCCGCATTTCTCCACCTTCATCACCGGCAAAGGGAATGGGGAAGAAGAAAGGATCAAGCAAAGCGCCAGTGAGCTTGAAGAGAGGTGCAGATGATTCTGAGAGGAGTGCTGATGATTCTGGTCTCGCCTTTGTGGTGGCGATTCCAAAGTTTGTTGAGTCGGAGATCGAGTCTGCCTACCTCAATCGGTTGGAGAAGTTTGAGTCCAATTCCAGCTGTCGAGCTTCCTCCTCCTCATCCTCAAGTTCTACCAGATCAAGTTCATCCACCTCAACCCGAACTCCCTTCTAATGCTGAGCGTCTCCATACACCTGTGCGAAGCATACCTCGTACCTCGGCATGCATGCGTGCCTGGAGCTCTAGCGATACTTCGACAACCTGAGAAGGTTGGGGAAGGAAGTCGGGGCGGTGCTGGGTTTCGACTACGAGAGCGAAAGAAGGATGATTACATCCACTTCTCTAGCAAGACCTTGTGGTCGGGCTAGCACAGGAGATGGTTCCACCGCCAGCCACCTCGCTCCTCCGGCATCAAGTACCGTGGCTTGGTGCCTTACCAAACTGACGTCTGGTCAAAGATGCCACGTGGGACCCAACAACTCAAGGCCCTTGTTGGGGAGATTGTGGATCTCTAGAAGAGAGGCTTGTCGGCCTGAGACTTTGTCGAGAATTTCCTCAGGCGATGACGAAGTCCTCTGAAGTTGAGGATCTTGGTAGCCTAGGAGTACTCGAACAGGGAGGACATGTCATGGGATTTCGAGAGAAAGGTAAACTTTGTGTTGTCGTAGTTCATCGAGTAGTGAGTTCTTATCATCTCATCTACTCGGGTTGTCTTGCCTCGGTGTAGTCCTTTCGGCTTCAGAATTATAGCTCTGAGTGAAGTTCATTGTGACAGAGTGGCACAACAGAAGCATTGCAGCGGTCCATATGGTACAAACATAATTTACAAACTCGAAATACAACATAAGTCTTACAACACATTCCCAAAAGTACGGGGAATTTGAAACCGTTATTGTTTGGTTACAGCAAAAGTCTTAACTACACCTAACTACTCTTACGACCTACTACTCTACTCGGCGTTGTCTTCATCGCAGAACTCGACGTAGTAGTCGACGCATTCGTCCTCCTTCGTCATCGCCTGCTCCTCTGGAACTTCTTCGTCGATCTCGACGTAGACCACCTCCTCCTCTGTTGTCGGCTCACAGTCTACTCAAAGGAATTAGATAGAGTGTCACGGACCCGGAATCCACATGTGATTAGGGGAACGCGAAGTCGCCAAGGACCGAAGGACTCGTCAGCCCGGTGGCACGGTACCTGCGCCGTACGCACCGAGGCGGAACGATCCGACACCCGCCACGTGCGAGCCGGCCGGAAGCGACCAATCTTCCCAGAACCACATATAGATCCCAGATGCCAGTGAAGGGGTAATACCGCGTGATAAGCCTACGCTCCGCGATAGTCATAGGAGGACTAGAGCTCGGGATATGCATCCCCTCAACCTAACCTAGCCACGATGTGCGACTCTGGGCGAATCCAGCTCTGCTCTGCCGTCAGCGCGAGGCGTGACGGTCGTAGGAGGCTTAGCAAGTACGGGACGAATCCCCTGGATCAACTCAACCCAAAGCTACACAGGACTAGTGGTTCGCTCACCTCTGCCATCACGAAACGCAATCCTAGCACCCAATACTACCGCTGCACAGTTGTCCACATACTTCATCACATACACGCATTGTACATGGACAACCACAAGTAACAACTCGGATATCACAACAAAGCTCTACAAATACAATATTTATAGTAACTACCCGCGATGGGGCAACACATTACGCCATTCGGCCATAACCGAAAACATATCCGAGTACGGAGAAGTTAAATGACAGTGGAAGCAGGGTAAGCGAGTCCCACAGCGGTACAGTGACCGCTGACCCAAAAGCTACAATCTATCCCATGAGTCGAACACAACCGAGGAAACGCAATTTCAGGCATCAGCAAAATAGTCTTCGACCACTGGCTCACCTGCAAGCTCCAGGAGTAACCTGGGTGAGTACGAACGTACTCGCAAGACTTATTCGTGCTTGATTAAATGTCCTACTCATACTAGTACAGCAACAATTAAACATGAATGCTTCTCAGAGTAACAATAGACAAACTAAGAACATAACATTAACAAGGT
The DNA here is from genome assembly GCA_019208055.1 of Stipa capillata. Classification (NCBI taxonomy): domain Eukaryota; kingdom Viridiplantae; phylum Streptophyta; class Magnoliopsida; order Poales; family Poaceae; genus Stipa; species Stipa capillata. The sequence continues at coordinate 21,074 of JAGXJF010004165.1, forward strand.
GAAATAAAGGCAGACTAAGTAACAGTATTGCTCAGGAATACAAACAAATTGCAACCAATCCACCACGAGCTCAAATCATCCAATCCAATTAGGGCAGCCCCTAAATCAAAATCCACTAACGACAACTCAACCCCTGCAGGCATAGTGAGTGCATAACAGTTTGGAGGTAGCGAGCCTCCCAAAGTGCATGGAGTCTTACCTCAACTATCCTCAGTGTTGGTTCTCGCTAGCGTTCCAATCCACATTTATTCGACCACCCTGGACCGTCCCGGCAATGCAACTGCTACGGGAAGTATCGAGTGCTCCTCACGAGTCTTGTCATCAGATAACCCATAGCAGTGAGTCCAGCAACGACCATAAGGGTTTTCAACTTATCACATTTTCATTCCAATTAATCTCTCGTCCGTTACCGGCAGAACAGCCACCATGGGAAATATCGAGTGCTCTTCACCTGGAGGTTGCAAAGCTCCAGTGACCGAGTCTTACCATCAGGTAATCCACATGTGGGGAGTCCGGCAACGACCACGCGGTAATAAGGGATGGTGACACACTGGAGATAGGGTTGGTGCAGCGACAAAACTCTTCTCACTCCTGGATCGCCATCACCCGGCATTTAACACCAACCATACCCATTGTGCACGCCCTCGGCTCTCCCAACTCACTTAAGCAATTTAGTTGAAGAGTCATCAGATGTTCTCAACCTAGGACACATCCTACACATACTAGTGTGCTCAACCTCATACGTGACATACAAGTAATCATTCACACATAAGCACACATAAACAGGGCATACACAAGAATACGGAAAGTAAAGATGCAACAAGCTCTGCTTGCCTTGGCCGTAGAATTCCCGATCTTGCGTGAGGTTGTGAGCCTGGTGGTCTCCCTCTTCGAGTCCTGTTGTGAACGATTCGAAGCGCCGGAAAGAAACGGCAAAAGAAGACCATAAGACTCAGCATGTATGCATGATGAATGGACAATGCTGGATGTAGGTGTCTACGGTGGTGTGCGGATGTGTATAACTCTAGGTCGACTGACACGACCCAAATGTTAGGTTTAATCGACCTGTCGTTATCCTACCAAGCATGCATGTTAAGTTATGGTGCAACAGGTGTTTAGGGCTCATTTGGTTGACTCGTTGTCGTAGGTGAGAACATGGAGTCGCGATTATTTACTGGCCGTTAGGCGAAGTGTGACACTAGCTATTTTGATTTGACGGTTAAGCTAGATGTTCTAGTATACATGTATTAGGGGATCGTTAACATTCGTATGAGCTTCTACAGGTTAAACCAACTTTAGCATTTACTGTCTTCTTCTTAGTAAGGAAGTAGTATGTCAATTGTCCTCACACCCAACTGGAATTGATTATGGAAAGTGACAGGCGTACGTGGTAATTAAATGACAGTGGGGATCAGACAAACTAGATTAAACATTAACGTTCAGAGACAACATGTGCAACTAAGGAATCAGCTAGAGTACACTTGTATTTTCACATGGTTTACTTATTGCGGTGGTTAGCTGAGTTAGGCACCATTTAACTGGATCTCGAAAAATAACTATTCCCTACATCGCATTGATAGCTAGCATTTACAGTGAGGAATATTGTCCATAATTTATCAGCATTGAGATCTATTTGCTTTACGTTGGATTAATGTGTTAACTTCCCAGCCCTCAGCAGGTTCAAAGTAGTTTACATCCACGAACCCACTGGTGGTTATTAGAGTTATCGGTACACTAATTTATCTAATCTTACTAATGGCTAACAATCAAGCTTGTTAGTTGTGTTTCCTCGGCAAGACACGAGGATTAGTCGATTCTGCATCTAATAATGTGGATTAGCTAAGCATCTCTAACGATACCTCAATAATTAGTTATTTTTCCGAGGTAGCTAAAGCATTACGTATACTGCTCAAGCCTAGCTCTAACTAATCCTGTCGTAGTTACGGTCTTGTCTTTGGATGTACTCGAAGGCAGCAATATGTTAGATGCTAGCTACGTTCGGCTTTAAACCGCAATTAACTTACGGGTCATGCGTTTATCCGGTTAGTTCATCCTACATGTAAGAGTGGTTAGTTAGTCATCTTTGGTATTTCTAATATATCATACTATCAACTGTACTGGTTAGCACTTAACAGCTTAGTACTTATATGGATGAAATTAACTCAGCATTATGAAGTGGGTAATACGTGAGCAATTCGGATCCAGTATTGGGCGATAAAATGGTTGGTATATACCGCTGTCTAAGCGCAATTAACTGGTTCAAATCAAGATGCTAACCTGGTTCTGATGACATTAGCGTTTCAATTAAGTCTCAATGTTGATTAGTCAAAGTAACCATGCATGTCCATCCCGTTAGTTCGATCCCATTCATGTCATGAACAGAGTAACTCATACCACTAAACATATAAAGTTCTTCCTATTTTTCTTCCATAAGAATCAACGGGAAACGACTGAACTCAGCTATGCCCTAGAGACAGCCATCGGTAACCGGCTCATTAATTTTAGACGTTAATCAGTGAGCTTTAAGAAATAATTAGACCGGTAAGGGAGATAGAACCTAACTACCTTGGTTAGGCCGTTATTTGCCCTGGTTAGCATAACAGAGAGGAGGAAGAACTCGCCGCTTGGCTCGAGACGCCAGAGAAGAACCGCTGGGGTCGGCGGTGATGCGAAGTCGAGGAGCTTGGGGGATTTTGGGGATTCAATCGAGGTCGCCGGTGGCCTGAGCTCGGCTTGGCGTTGACGTTAGCGAGGACGGGGACGAGCAAACGCTTGGAGGCGACGACCGAGTGGCACGACGGATTGGGGGACAAGGCACGGCCGCTCCCGAGCTTGGTGACGAGGCGGCGCACGGGCACGAGGTGCGGTGCCGCTTCCTCTTGGCCTTCCCGAGCTACGGAGGGGCGGAGTGGAGCACCGGCTTGAGGGGGCGTGGGGCAAGGCCCACGGGGCCGCCGGCGAGAAGAGCAGCGGCGGCTCGGCTGCTTGGTCTGGAGGCGCGCGACGAGGGAAGCAAGGCCAGGGAGCGGCGGCGACTGGGTGAAACAGCGGGGATGGGGAAGAGCGGCAGGAGGAGGAGAAGGGCCGGTGGCGGGCTGAGGCAAGCAGGGGAGGATGGCTTGCTAGGAGAGGGAGGTCAGAGGGAACCCGGCCAGAGGTAGAAGATGATGAACAGTAGAGGATTGGAGAATAATTGGCAGGGGCTCAAATGTGCATGCATGTGGATGATTTTTGGAGGGATGGAATGCTCAGGGGTTGGGGAATCTGCTGGTATAACATGCAGAGCTCAAATCCATGGTTTTGGATGGGATTTGGAAGGAAGAAGAAGAGTGGTTTTGTTGGTGTTTTGGAGAAGAAAAAGGGGAATGCCTGCTGTGCGTGGAGAAGAAGAGAGAGAGCAGTGTACTGAAGTGAGCTGGTTGTTACGTGGAGAGGAGGGGGCTGCCAGATGAAGAAATGAAAAAGGGAAGGAGAAAAAGATCTGTGGGGTGGGACCCACGGCCAGAAAAATTATTTCTTTCCCTTTCTTTTTATCCGTTGTATTTCTGGTTATTCCAATTCAGGTTTAATTTCGGTTGTAATTGACTCAGCGTATAGTCTCAAAATTTCATGAATCTCGTGAGAATTCTTAAGCAATGATAACTGTGTTTCAACCACTGATATAAAACTAATACCCGTACGTTTAGTATCTCCTTAATAAAAGTCGAGTAGGGTTAATTTTAAAAGTTTTTTTTCTAACGCCGATTCCATGTCATGCCTTCTCGATTTTTCAGGTCGAACCAATTTAAAAGGTCTGAATATACAAGTGAGTTTGATTGGCTCGTACAAGTTTTTGATAGCTGGGATGTTAGGAACATGCATGAATTTGGTGTCATGTATGCATGAATGCGAGGCAAACCCTAATTATCAAATCTGGGTACTACATAGAGGGATGAGTACAAAAGGTACTCAACAAGTCCAGGAATAGCAAAGAGGTGTTTGATGCATTAACTACTGAGAACGGCAACGTTCTCCAAAAGCAATGCAGTTTTAAAGGTAAGGGAGTCAAGTTTTAATTAAAGAGACTAATGATCTCCTGTCTCACAAGCTGCTAGGATTCCCGATGAATCCCTTTCTTGCCGGGTTCGCAGTTCCAACCGGGAACACGGAGTGATAATGCCACACTTCTATACACTCTACAGAGGTGCACAACTGTACCCACAAACGATCAATAGTCATGGAGTTCATGTCGTCACATGCACTACCAGACCGGCAAATCACAGAGCCGTTTCGCCGCCCGCTCGGTTACACCCCATGTCACAGTCCTGCACTACGGGCAAGGACTACCAGTCTCACGTTGATACTCCGGATACAACGTGTTGTGGATAGCCAACGGCTAGCGCCACCTTCCCAATAGCTGATACTCCGGATACAACTATTGAGGTCTTCCTTTCCCGGGAGAGTATAGACCTAGGGTAAAGGGTACTTTAGCTCAGCCCCGCCCATACAGGGTATGTGGTATGCGTGATCACTACGGCCCTTAAGCACAATCGATCATTGGTTGCATTAACCTTATATGAGACTTTCCCGTGTGATGAAATCCACCTTCCCAAATGTGCCAACCGACACCCATACCAGGATTTCACAACCCGCCATGCTATCGCCCAAGAATTGGTGATCCAAAACAAAACAGCAGTTGGTTCATCTTTAGAAAATAGGTTTTGTGCATGTTGCAGACAAGAGGGAAATTGAAGAACATTCTCAACGGAAATGACAAGAAACTGGATTTGCCTGGTAATGGATAGGTAGTGGAGTTCGACGGTCCTATTTGCTGAACTCCGGCTTCTAGCAAAAGATAACAAAGTCCGATAAGGACTTATTTGGAAGACTCAAAATATGATGCAGATGATATGGCATTGTACACATGAAATGATGCGTGCATCAATACTTCTAAAGAAATCGAGACTTGGTTCTTTAAGCCTTTTTGCAACGATTCTCAGGTCAGTAATAACTGAATTTTTGCTATTCTTAAGATTTATGTCGAGTTAACATAATTTCTCAACCTATTTTTAAAAGTTTGGCTTATGGTTTTAACTCTTTTCCTCAAGGAAAATATACATTTAACCTAGTTATAATAACTTTTCATGTTGCTTAATTCCTTCTTATGAGCATTTTAAGTTAAGTGATTACTTTAATTTTTCCTTTATTCCTTAAAGAACCATATATATATATATATATATATATATATATATATACTTCTCCTTCTCCTTCATACTTCTTCTAAATCCATTTAGTTTAATTCTAATTCTTGCTAGAAAGAAAACATTAGAAATCATCTTCAACTTCTATCTTTTTCTTTCTCTTCTTTTTCTGCTCTATTAATTTCATTTCCATTTAATCCTAGGGCCTTACTTTAAGAAGTTAGTTAAAATTTCAATAGAACTAACTTAGGGTTCAAACTCTCTTTAAAGAATAATACATCAACTTAAGTATATATGCATGTATGTATTCCCTAACCTCTCTTTTTATCTACTTCTTATTCCTTCCTTGCTCTAAGTATAAAAACTTATGTATCTATATATATATATAGATTTCCTTTTTAATCCTTTTCTCAACTCTTATTTCATTTTTCTTATTATTTTTTATATCCCCTTTTTCCTTCTTCTTCTTCTTTTTTTTCTTCCTTACTTGGTCATACCCGCATCCGGCCGGTCTTCTTCTAACTTTCCCCAAATCCCTAAATCCTCTCATTCTCTTTTTCCTCACTCATGCGCTGCCAGTCCCCTTTCTCTCCGTCTCCAGTCACTCACCGCCGCCTAGCGCCTTGGGTTTGGGTCCTCCACGTCGCCGCCTTGCGCCGCTCCGCTCGGCGCCGCTCGTCACCGGCGCTCTGCCCCGAGCTCAGCCCGGCGCTGCCTTGGCCCCGGCTCCATCCAGGCCATCCTGGCCGTCTCGGTCCTCCCTTGGGCGCCGCCCCTTTCGGCTACTCCTCCTTGGCGCTGCATCCGACGTGAACCTAGGGCTTGGGCTCCCCGCCTGCGTCCTCTGTGGTGCCGCCGCCTTGGTCCCTCGCCGATGCGCCTCTACATCCGGCCGCCACTGCTGGACGGCGGTGGATTGGCCGCACCGCAACCGCGGTGGCGCGCCGTGCCTCGGTAAGTTTTCTTATCCCCTTCCCTTCTAATTCCCCAATCTTTCCGATTCTAGGGCTCTTCCACTGTTGATTTGATTTGGGAATTTGATAAGCTCGGCTGGGGTGTGGTTGCTATGCCCAGGTGAGGTTCCTATTCTCATTTCTCTTTTCCCCTTTCTGATTCTAGGGTTCTTCACTTGTTAGCTTGATTGTACCCCATTCGTGATAAGAACAGATGCTGGACTTAATTTTTGCTAGCTACTGACGATGGTTATCTGTGATACTTTCGGTTTGCAATTGATAAGAATAAACACTATACTTGATCCTTTGGTTTCGTTTGGGTGGTGGAAATATATATATGTACGATTGCTTGTTCGAACTGTTAAGGACAGATGCTGCATGATCTTTAGCCTGGTGATTTCTACGCTGATAAGAACAGAGCTACGCTTGACTCTTTAGCTAAGTATGCTAAAGTTTGGCATTAGGGCTTTTGATTGTTTAATTGGTAGGAACAGATGCCCTGCACATGATTCTACTCTCTCTCTATTTTCTACTTCCATACATATGCATGCCAGTTATTTGACTGAAAGAACAGTTACTACACATGTGGCTTGTTTGGCTGCCTTGACATATCCTCTGAGATGTTTTCTCTGAAAGCTTGAGAAAGGCTAAAGAATACAACTGATAAGGACAAATTACTACACTAGTTGCCTTTAAAAACCCTGTGATGGCCTTTTTAACTGAGGATTGGTTTAGGAAACTTATAGTGGTAATGATAAGAACAGACTCCACTTAGTTATCTACCAAATTCCTATGATGAGAAACAGGTCCTGAGGGTTCTATTGCCATGCTAAAATGCATGTATATGTGCAGGGTTGTAAGCTTTCCAAGATTTTTACCTTGTGCTCGATGGGATAAGAATTGACTAGGTTCTTTGGGCTGCTCCTAAGCTTGCCAATGGTCCTCTGCTCCTTCTCACCTTGATGCTCCTGATGTCCTTCTTCTCCTACGTGCCCCTTATTGTTCTTGATGAGTTCTTCCTCCTCCTATCTCTGTGTTCCTTTGGACCTCCTGAGGCTTGCCCTCTTCCTCACTTTCTTACTCCCCTTTTAATTGTTCGGGTGGCCTTCTCTTCCTATGAGCACTTTGCTGTTCTTGGTTTCAGCTCCCTTATGGCTTGATCCTCCTAGTCGATAGCCAAGCTCCCAAGTGCTGGTTGAGATGGTTCCTATAGCTAACTGCAGCTCCTAAAGTGTTTGTGGATGGCTACCGTACTGTGTTGCTGTTCTGTTTGGCTGCGTTGCACTATTCCAACTATGCTGTAGCACTGGATGGTTTACTATTGAAAAGAATTCTGCTCCAGTTCTACAGAGTTCTTTTAATATAATCCTCTTGGGTCTGCACTATCACCTCCTGCTTGCTTGCCACGAGCTGTTGCCTTGCTAGAACTTCTTGTGCTGGATAACTATATGAGATATTTACTTTACCTTGGCTGCCTTACAAGCTAAGCTATTGGACTTGAGATGATTTTTATTGGCTGCCTGGGAGTTCACTCGATAGCTGCTGCCTTGTTCACACTTGTTGCCTTGGTTCCCTTTATATGAAATGACTGTTGGCTATACTACTTGATGGACTGTTGCCTCCTATTCCAAGGGTATTGACCTTGGTCAATTCATGTGGGCTAAATGGATAGATATGGGTGGCTGCCCTTTCCCTTTATTTGGTTTTATAAAAATGATTTCTCTTCAAGTCCAAATCATGGAGGCAATTATCATTTTAGGAAAAAATAAAATTATTTTGAACATTCCTCACCTCTTTCCTCCCTAATATACAAATATTAGCTTTTGTCCGATGAGGGTCTTAGCCAAAGTGGCCCTCGGACATTTTGAAAAACAAAATGTTTTACAAAACTACTTTCGAAAACTAAAATCTATTCTAGGTCATCGGCACTATTTTGCCCCCGCAGCTAACCCTGCGGATGTCGGCGGAACTGTGCCGATAAGACCAAACCTATTTCAAAAACATTAAAACCTTTTGCCTCCTACAACAATGGCACGATTCCAATGGTCTCGAGTACCCATACTCGATGACCCTGGATGACTGCCTACATTTCCGAAGGGCTTCCCCCTTCGGCTCCCGGTGCTCCTCGACGGCTCAGGACTCGAAGACCCGAAGACTTAAAGACTCGAGAGTTAGGGTTTAGATGATGTATAGATAGAACATTGTGTCATGTAACCTTTATTTCTTTTTCTTTATTCACTTGTAATAATGTTGTATCACGACATTCATATTGTTCTATTAATTAATAAAGTTTCTATTTAATTTTCATTTGCATTTTATCTTATATATGAATTCTAAATGCCATGAGTAAAATGAATGCGATGCGAGTGCACAACAAATTTCCTCCCCCTCTCGACTAAATTCTCAACGTAGCTCGATAAGTTCGGATCAACTCAGCAACGCGAGTTGGTCTGACTCCACCTCACGCCTCTCTCGACTAACGCTAGAATTAGGGTTCTCACATTCATCTTCAACTCAGCACCCCCGGAAGGGCGTGCCAATGTGCTGCTACCGATTACAAAGCTGAAGCCTGAGGAGAGGAAAGAGATCTTCTCGGTAAGTTTGTCCTTTCCTCCTTGTCATTTATTCCTCCAAGTAGCACTAGATTAACTTTAGCCATACTTGGGTACTTTTGTAGCGTATTGGCTGGGGCATGCCCGACCCGGAGGTAGAGAGAGCAAGAGTGGCACTTGAGGACGACGAGGACATCGTGGTTCTTGGTACGCATGCTCCACTACCTGAATTAAGCGGAGGAGGCAGTTCGTCCGCCACTGGAACGCCTATAAAAAATTCATTGGAGGAGGTTCTTCCGGCAGCGTCACCAGCCCCTACTCCTCCTCCAAGACCTTCCTCGAAGGTACTTCTCGGACTCATTTTGGGACGTTTCTCCTTCTCGTTGTCATAGTCTCATACTACGTTGTCATCCAAAGGGTGGAGGAATCTCGCCCGGAGGAGTCAGCTCCCCTAGCCGTTGGAGACCTGGCAGTGGAGGAATCGGGAGCCAAGGAAACTGCTCCTCGGATGACTCCGGCCAAGAGAGGTTTGAGCCTCTCGAATCTCAAGGTTCCGCTTCGGCTGAAGTGCCGAGGTAAGTGAACTTCTCGGAAAACCTCTTCTCGAGTAGGGGATATTTGTTTCTGACTTAGTTGTTTTTGCAGAGCGGATGGTCCCCGCCTAAGGTAGTCGACCAGGCACCGTAGATCAATCCTCCGGTGATGGAGGCTACCACAGCCGCTATTGGATAAGCCATGGAGGCTGAGGAGGCCCCGGACTCGGTGCTCGACCAAACCTTGGCCAAGGTGGCCGGGGCCCGACTCCAGCAGAAGGTCCCGAGGATCGAGGTACCTTCGGTGTCCGTGCTACCGATGGAGCTGACGGCGCTTATCAAGGGTGGCCTCAATTTGGCGAAGTTCATTAGGCCCTTGCTAAAGGTAACAAGAACAAAATGCTAGTCTTTTAATCTACTCGTATTGAGACTCACCTTGCCATTACAGCTCACTCTGTCCTGGGCGACCCCACTCCAGTCAGAAGTCCAGGAGCTAAAGAAGCACCTAGGTGAGTTGGATGTAGCACTGGAGGCGGAGAAGTCCCAAGTGGTGGTGCTGGAGAGTGAGAAGGGCCAGTTGGAGCTGGACAAGGCTCAGCTAAAAGGTAAGTTCTCAGAGGCCCGGTCGTCGCTGTCCCGAGTAGAGTCCAGGGTGTCTGATCTTAAGGACAACATGCACTATGCCATGGACCTACTCGAGACAGCTCTGACTGAAGTCAGAGTCGGGTTCATCCATCGGAGAGCCACGAACTTTGACTGGCTGAGTTGACAGTTTCCCTCTCTAGCTTGAAGTTGACGGTGCAGGCCCACATTGCCATGCAACTCCGACAAGGGGTCTAGGATTCACTGGCGATGGCTCTGGCCTTGCTCAAGGCCCGCTACTTAGGAGATGGACATTGGTACCCTCCGAGATGAGCTGCCAGGGGTAGATACAGAGGAGACCGAGAAGCTGATCGCAGCCATGTATGATGCTACGGAAGCTTTTGCCACAAGGCTTAATGTGTAATCTCCTGCATCAAAAAAGACTCAAGTTTTTTGGTCAATATCTTTGTCATGTGAATGTTTGTCATGTTTTCATTAACTTATGTTAGAACTTATCGAGAACCTGATACTAAGGGCTTATTGATGACGTAAAACACTTGGCACTTTCTAGTTTCTCTCCTTTGACCCGAGTCGGAAGGCCTCGCTACTAGTCGGGGAGTTCGGTTAGTCAGTCCTTAGGTCCAGGCCGAGTTGAGGGCTTAGTTGCCCCCATGCGCTTCTCTTTGTCCTTCAAGACCATAGTTTAGACTTCTTCCTCTTCATAAGGAGAGTGACGTAGGCACTTTTGTTCTTATGTAGTCGATGAACCTTCTTAGTGTCACGTTGCCCGGCTATTCCTTGTGAAAGCTAGTCAGGAAGCCTTGTCGAGGACTAAGCATTGAGTACTTTCATCGAATGTGTTGTACTTTGTACCTTCAAACTTTTTTTCGGCCCGAGTCAGAATATTTTGCTGCTAACCAGGGAGTTCGGTCAGTCAGCCCTTAGGTCTAGGTTGAGTTGGGGACTCAGGGGCCCCCAAACACTTCTAGATGCGATAAGGGACCTTCCTCCATCCCGTGAGGCCACAACTCGGTATTCCTTCCCTTTGCGAGTGCCACGTCCTTAGTGCTCGATAAGACACGTTATCGTAAAACTTTTCAACCCTGTTCTACCTGTCTAGCCCTGACTGGCTATCGAAATAGGAATGCTCGAATAGGCGGTCAAGAAAAAGAATTCATTTAACCGAGTATATGTACAGCTTGAAAGAAAATTAAGCAATCATCTGGGTTTTCCCCTTGGCCTTAGGCCCTCCATGGCACCTTGTTGCCATATCGACTCCAATATCAGCTTGCCTGGTTGCACGTGCTAGGTAGAGATACCTGGAGTGGCTGATGCCGATGATCCCGTTGTACAGGTGCTGGGTTTTTGGAGGCAGGGAGATGTTGTCGTTGAGAAGCGCTAACAACTTGTGGGAGCTACCCGGATGACATCTACATGTACATTACCTCGGGTACTTACACATAGAACTTCTGGAGTTGGTTGATGTTCCAGGAATTGGTGAGGACTCGACTGTCCTCCATGGCTAACCTGAACGACCCGGGGCGAGTAGTCTCGGCGACCCTGTAGGGACCTTCCCATTTGGAAGACAGCTTGTTGCTATTGCTCCGGTTCTAAACAAGTCGTAGGACCAGGTCTCTGACTTGGAGAGAGCGTTCCTTGATATTCTGGTTGTGGTAGTGCCGGAGGGACTGTTGGTACTTGGTTGATTTGATCAGCACGTGAGTCCTCTTTTCCTCGATAATGTTGAGTTCATCTTCTCGTCGGTGAGATTCATTCTTGTCAGCAAATAACTTGACCCGAGGGGAAGCGTTGGAGTGAGCTCTTCCTATCATGGAACTATTGGCCACAGCCACGTGGTGTGAAGATTCAGCTTGTTCCCCAGCTTGGAGGATAACGTTCTCCATGTCGATGAGTCATTGTTTTCCTGCTAGGGTAGTAAGGTCCATAGTAGGAGGTTGTAGGAGCCGTTGTCGTATCCTAGAGAGATGCTGAGCAGCCCTTTATCTGAAGAGATCAGCATCTTGTGGGAAAGGAGTACCTTCCCGACTAGCCTGCCTAGGGTCATCGGCTTGAGAGATCCCAGGGTGTCAAGGATGACTCCCCATATTTGGGGGTAGATCTGCCCCACCGTTCTCCTAAGAAGAGGAAGGCAGAGACCTATTCCCGATTGCGAGTACTTCATGGGGGTATTGTCTGCTGGAAGTAGAGTCTAGATCCATCATAGATCTGCCATCAGAGGTGACTTCCAGTAAGCTTCCTCGACCATTTGGATAGTCAGAACATGCGGGTGACAACCCTGACATAGGGCTTGCGTTGCTCATGCAATTGCCCTAGTGGTCATCACATCGAAGGTTGACCCCGTACTTTCTGGCGTACTCGTCCATTAACTGATCTATATCATTGTTGGACTCACTATCAGGTGAGAGATCATCGAGATCTGCTTGATCATTCCTCGGCTACTGTTCAATCAGAGGGGTGAAGTTGTCGTAGAACCCCTCGTCTGAGAATTCAGATCTTGCCACTGCTCGTGGCGGAGATGCCAACGGTGATTCGTTGGAATTGATAGTCGAGATCCCCACAGTCAGCGTCATTTTTTGAGATGCCAACGGTGATTCGTTGGAATTGATAGTTGAGATCCCCACAGTCAACGTCATTTGTTGATGAACATAAACCATTGATTTTACGTAATACATGGAGAAAAGAGAGTAGGGGTAGGGATAACTAAGCCAATACGTGGAGAAAAGAGCGAAGGGGATCATATCCAGAAGCTGATCACAAATCGGGCCACTGGCGATGAGATTTATACAGGATCAAGCCTTCCTCAGGATAACAACCCAATGTGCTATTGGTTTATATTGATCACGAGACAAGGTATAAGGGGATTGTGTCTAATCCTAGATGGGATCTATAACTAGTCGAAGAGGGTTGTCGTGGATGATCTTCCCTTCTACTTGCTCGGAAGTCGTCAGGCTAAACTTCTGGCTTCTATCTGGTTTAGCTTGAGTAATCTAAAGCGAGATATCTTCCTGGTATTCAATGATGTCTTCTCCAAAGGCCCTTGGGATCCTTTTACAGAGGGTATACTGTAACGTAAGAGATATGGACTCATCTCCGAGTAGGATTCCATCTTCCTTAAACATCGGGATTGATTGCCTAGTTTAATTAGTCCCGGATACCCACGGGTGGTTTCCTTATCGACCTAGAGTCCTTCTTCGAGGTACATATCTTCCCCGGTAATTAGGATACTCCTAGGTCTTTGTGTATTCATTTACGAATATTATCGTATACAGTAGTAGTATACTCATTTACAGTAGTAGTACACTACTCATTGTCAAGCCCCCCATCAATACATGAAATAAGACCAAGATGGAACAAAGGAATCAACCTAGTCGGAGGTAGCATTTTGACCAGATGCTCTCCTAAGTAGTCTTAAGATCGCTCGAGTAGCATAAGTCATCCACTCGAGCTCATGGTCATCTAGATCACCTAGTCGGGAATCAATTGCTTTTCGAGTAGCTTAAGACGCTCTCGAGTAGGCTCACCTTCGAGTAGGCTCTCAACAAACACTGGTCTCATATCTGTGACTTTTGGTCATGCTTATCTCAACTGGCGGGTTTTTCCAAAATTTGAACCATCGTGGAGCAGATTTCATGCGCTGATGAGAATCTTTCCTCTTTTTCTGCAACTGCTCGTGTTGACGTGAGAAACTGTTGCACGTTTGACGAGGAGGTGCATCTACAGTTCCTTATTTCTCATGCAAATGGCTTTTCATGCGGATAAAGTTACCGCGTACATTAACTACGATGGGACGTGAATCGGAGATCGTGGCCTTAGTCACTATCGAATCCGGACCTAGGGGGTTTTCACCGCGCTCTAGACTCTTGCTTTCCAACCACTTTATCATCTTCCTCCCGCCTGCGCTCATGCTCCTTCGTCTTATCGCTCTTGCATTTAGAGATGGGCAAGAAGAAAAGTTCCACGAAGGCCTCGGCAAGCTCGCGGAAGCCTATTGATGATCCTAAGAAGAAGGTTGAGGACTCTGGCTCCATCCTTGTGGTGGCGATATCGGAGTTCGACGAGTCAGAGGTCGATGCCGCTTATCTCGATAAGCTGGAGAGATGCTAGTACATCTCTTCCTGGGCTCTAATTCCATGCTTGCCAGTGTTGAAGGAGACGAACCCGAGTCCAGATGCCATCTGGACCATGGTCTTCACTAACTTCTTCTAGTGCAGATTCCAGTTCTTGTTGTCAAGCTTCTTCCTTCTCGTTTTTAGCTTCTATAGGATTGAGCTGATCCACCTCAATCCCAAGTCTGTCCTGATGTTGAGCATCTTCATAGACTTGTGCGAGGCATACCTTGGCATGCGCCTATGCTTGGATCTCTAGCACCACTTCTACAACTTGAGAAGATTGAAGGGTGTCGTCGGCAGAGCTGAGTTCCGTCTGTGAGAAGGGAAGAAGGAAGATTACATCCCCTTCTCTAGCAAGACGTTGTAGTCAAGCTGGCGGTCGAGATGGTTCTATTGCCAACCTCCTCCTGCCTACGGCATTGAGTATCACAGCCTAGCTTCTTACTAGACAGATGCCTGGTCGAAGATGCCGCACCAGACCAACCGGCTCAAGGCTCTCATAGCCGAGGTCACGGATTTCGGAAAGAGAGGCTTGTCGGTGTGGGATGTTGCCGAGGACTTCCTTAGGCGGTAGCTGATTCCTCTGAAGTCGAGGATCTCTACGGCTTGGGAGTACTTGGATCGAGAGGACCCATCGAGAGACTTTGGGACGGGGAAGTATTGTGATTGTCATAGCACATCGAGCAGGAAATTTGTGTTATCTCATCTACTCAGATTGCCCTTTTGTGTAGATGTTACGGCTGATGAGTTTCAGCTGCTGGTGAAGTACATCTTTGACTCGTCACCCCCGGAGGGGTGGACCGAGCTGTCGTGGCTGATTATGAAGCTAAGGCCTGAAGAGAGAAAAGAGATTTCTCGGTAGGTTCAAGCCTAGCCCCTTGTCATTTTGTTCTTCCAAGTAGTACTAGATTAACTCTAGTCGTACTCGGGCATGCTTCTTTGCAGCGTGTTGGTCGGGGCACAACCAACCCGGAGGCTGAGAGCACTACAACACGGTACCCCAATCGGGGGCACATTTATGTGCCGAGAAATCCAGCTAAGTGCTGGCAAAAGGTTTTTTCCCGGCACTTGTTGACCGTCAAGAAAAGTGCCGACGGGGAAAGAGTTTCCGCGGCACTTGACCAACCCCGACACTTAGATGTGTTGTTCTTTCTCAAGCCCGTGGCACATTATAAGTGTCGTCGTATCCCTAGCTTGGCACATAATATGTGCCATGGTATACCTAACCCGGCACATATTATATGCCCTGGTATCCCTAACCCGGCACATGATAAGTGTCGTTGTATCCCTATCCCTATCCCGACACATATTATGTGCCATAGTATACCTAACCCAGCACATATTATGTGCCCTGGTATCCCTAACCTGGTACATGATAAATGCCCTAGTATCTCTAGCCCGACAGATGGTAAGTGTCGGAGTATTATTCCGGCAATACTACTTATGGGGCGGCGTGAGCACAGAAAATCTAGATGGGTGCACACGGGAGACAAGATTTAGACAGGTTCAGGCCCTCTCGGAGAGGTAATACCCTACGTCCTGTGTTTGGTGGCTAGTATTACGTGTATCCCGAGTGCCGCAAGCCCTAGAGAGTCGATCTCGAGGGGGCTTGAAGTTGGAGACAATGGAGGCCAGGTCAGATAAGACCAGGCGCTCTGAGATATGATGAGATGCCCAGAGATCCCGATCGGAGGTCCCCTACCGGGCCTTATATAGCCGGCCGGGATAGGGTTACAGGAGTCCGGATCGGGTTAGCAGATATGTTTCCTAATCGGTTACAACAGATCCCAGGTATGCCGGATTGATAATAGCCCTTGTCTTGTACTCCACGCTGATGAGGCGCCCCCGTGCTGTAGTCGGACTCCGAGTAATCGGCCCGGCCCCCCCCTAGCCGGAAGGCCGGATTCGTCCTCCTTGATGATACCCGGGTGCCATGTCACCGTCAGTAGCCCCCGAGTCCTTCACGATCTCACCGCTGCCGGTCTTTGCCTCTGGGTGATCTTCCCGACTGACTTCGGCTGATTGGGAGATCGCAAAGGGCTAATGGAACTCTTGCAAACAAGACAAATAGAGCCAAATAACACTCACCCGTAAGGCAGGAATGTTAAGGCGAATGAGCTGTTAACGGGTAATCTCTGGTGGCATTCGATCCATCCCCTGGGGATAGGGACCGACTGATAACCCGGCGTGGGGCATGCCATGAATCCCGACTGAATTCCCGAGTAGCACCCGGCCTTCCCGAGCGGGTTAAGGCCAGCTAGAGTCCCCTGAAGGAATGCCTCTGAAATTCTTGTCCGAACCAGAGAAAACAGATACGGCGCATAGGTTCCGAGTGTCGAAGTCTTATACTAGGTCATTCCACTAAAACCGGGGATCCCAGTTACCAGGGCCTTCGAGACTTGAGTGCTCGATCAGGTCTGGGTGGAGAATCCAGTAGCTCCCAGTTGCTCAGCGTCCAACTTGTGGCCCATGGAGGGCACGCCATTACTGTCCCTCACTCGGGTGTACTCAGACGACTGCGTTCCTGCTTGAGGCCAGCCTCTGATACCCTTCGCAGTCAAAGCGCCTGGCGCCGACTCCTTCCGGCAGCCGGCTAGCGATTTACGGGAAATACGCTTTAACTGTAGTGTAGCGGAGACGTATTCCATCGGGTTTTTTAGCCTGAAAGGCCAACCGTCGGATCTCCTTTATTAAACCGCACGAATCGCGGCGCCGCCAGGTCGTGGGCGCGAAATGAGCGCGACGTGGCCCGCGGGAGGCGCGCGGGAATCCGGAGAGGCGCAGAGTGGGGCGCGGCAGACTCGGACACGTGCCGACGTGGGAAGCCGAACCGTCGGCCCGTCCCTTTATATTCAAAAGGGTCCACGGGTCGGGCCCATTCGTCATCTTCTTTCTCAAGCATTCGAACTCTTCGTCTTCCTCTCCCCCAATCCGCTCGTACGTTCT
This sequence comes from Stipa capillata, assembly GCA_019208055.1. Classification (NCBI taxonomy): domain Eukaryota; kingdom Viridiplantae; phylum Streptophyta; class Magnoliopsida; order Poales; family Poaceae; genus Stipa; species Stipa capillata. The sequence goes on from JAGXJF010004165.1 coordinate 37,950, forward strand.
GCTTCTCCACCCAAAACCCTAACCTCCGCCTCCGCCACCTCGGATGCAATCCCCGCCTTGGGAAGCCGATCCGACGGAAGCCGAGGAGGACGCCCTGGTGTGGAAGTTGCTGGGTGAAGAGGAGTCTCCCGCCAATCCGATGGCCCCGTGGGTGAAATCGACAGCGACGGACATGCGGGTGACGATCCTGGAGCGCCTCGGGCATCTGCCGCCGAAGGAGTTGGTCGAGTGGCGCTCCGCCAAGGGAGAGACCATTCCTACCCCAAACACCGGTGAGCTGGTCGTTCACGGCCCCTTCTTCGAGCAGGGGTTCTCCGTGCCAGCGCACCCATTCTTGCGGGGGCTGCTCTACTACTACGGGCTGGAGCTCCACAACCTCAACCCGAGCAGCATCCTCCACGTTTCCAGCTTCATCATGCTCTGCGAGTGCTTTCTCGGCATCCAGTTGCACTTCGCCCTGTGGAAGCACCTCTTCATGGTGAAGCCGCAGTCGAGCAGAGACAACCCGGCCGTGGTGGGCGACGCCGGGTTCCAGCTGAGGTCGGGAACAGCGAAGAGCTACCCGGCTTCGCCAATGCAGACGTCCAGCAAGGGCTGGCACGCCTTCTGGTTTTACTGCGCCAACCCGGAGCCAGCGTTGCCGGCCTTCTCGAGAGGGAGCAAGACAGCGTCGCGGTGGTGATGGAGCAGCTCGGGGCGGCGATGGAGGCCGGGGTCACCGGGGCACTCGTCGCCGCGACCTTCGTCCGATGGCGGGTGCAGCCGGCCAAGCTGTGGGCGCATCCAATGTTTGATTACATCGGCGAAGGCGACTCGACCTGGGAGTCCGTGGAGGAGCTGACCGAGGGCGAGATCCAGAGCCGGCTCGAGAGGCTCTTGGAGAAAGGGACGAGCTTGGTCTTCCCCGAGCGGCCGGCTCCCTTCTGCCGGGCGAATCCCCCGAGTGACGTAAGTACCCGGGTTCTTCCCCTTCGGTTACTTCGCCATTTCTTGACCGATTCTTACTCGGGATTTGCTTCTATGCTTCTGCAGGTATTGTTCGGCTTCTACTCTAAAGCTCCCCTCCCGGAGGACGTGATTTGGAACCAGCCGCAATACGCCAACGTCCCGAGCGGCGGGGCGCCTCCGCCAGGAGCAGTCGGGGCTCCTTCTTCTGGCGCCGGACACTCGGGGGACGCCGGGTCTTCTACTTCCGGCGCCCGTCCTTCAAAGGGCGCCGGGTCTTCTGCCTCCGGCACCCGCCCTTCAAAGGGCGCCGGGTCTTCTGCTTCCGGCGCCGGCCGCTCAAAGGGCGCCGGGCCTTCCAAGGGCGCTGGGCCCTCGAAGGCCCCGCCGGTCGCTCCACCTCGTCCTCCCCCCCCCCGAGCACGCCCACCCAGGAGGAAGACGACGAGGACTCGGATGACATCAGCGCCTACCTGGTGAGGAGGCGGAGGCGGCCGGCGAGCACCACCCAGAGGGGGGGCTCAACCACCGTCGTGAGGGGCACCGCCTCGCCGGAGCGGGGTGGTTCTGCTTCCCCTGCTGGCCCGACGGCTCCGTCGGGGAGCACGCCGATGGGGCGGGAGGACGCCGCTGCTGACGCCGACCCGGTGGCGCCATCCGCTACCGAGTCCCTCGTGGCGGCGCAGGAGGGCTCCGCCGCGGGCGCCAGCCCGGTGGCGCCGGCCGCCGCGGGGGCCGCGCAGGCGAGGGATGAGGACCTCGCCACTGGCACCGGTCCCGCGGCTCCGGCCGCCATGGAGTCTGCTTCGGCGGAGCAGGAGGGCTCCGCCACTGGTGAAGATCCCGTGGCGCCGGCCGCCACAGGAACTGTGCTGGCGGAGCAGGAGGGCTCCGCCACTGGCGCTGATCCGATAACGCCGGCTGCCGCCCTGAGTGAGGCTTCTCGGGCGGCCGAAGACAACGCTCCCCCCAGTCGGGGGGAGAAAAGAGATGCCGATACCGCCTTTGGGACGCAAGGTGGGCCGGGGGCCTCGGCGACTTCGACTGCCGCTGCACCCGGAGGGCAAGGCGCGGGGGCTAAGAGGCGCCTCCAAGTTCCCCAATCCTCCAAGTAAGTACTCTTAGCGGTGGTCTTCTGGTCTTTATTTCTTTGCATGCTGACATGGTTGAGTTCGCTTCTGCAGGACTCGGAAGGTGGGGGACATCCCCAAGGCGCCCTCGAGTGGCCCGGGGTCAAACCAGAGCGCGGGTCTCCCGGCGTCGGACGCCCGGGCCCCGTCACCTCCGGCTGCTGCGACTTCTCCGTCTTGCTGGTCGCCGTCGCCTCCGCCTGCGAGCACTCCGCCGCCTTCCTCCGGACGGCCCGGCGTGCAGCCCACCTCGCTAGTCGCCCCCCAGGAGGAAACCTCCCTGGGAGCTTTGGTGCTGGTGGGGTCTGCGGGCGTCAGCCGGGACGCGGAGATGGCGGAAGGCGAGCCCGGCGTGCCCTCGCCGATGCAGGAGTTCAGCGCGACCCTGCCCACGAGGCCGTGTTCCGAGCTGGTGCGCCGACCTCTCCGAATCCGGGAGGGGAGCTCGGAATCACCGACTACCACGGTCGACGACGTCGAGGAGGAAAAGGAGTGGCAGGCGGCCGCGGACGCCGTGGCCCAAATCGGAGAGATCCTCCCGGCCTTGCTGAAGGCCGCGAAGGAGGGCGCCAATCTGTTGAACGACAGGCTGTGTCCTTTGATGGAGGTAAGCCAACTTTCTCCCTTTGTAGGAGTATGTCCGTAGGGAGTAGCCCCCGGGCCTCTGCCCGACTAGGTCAGTCGGGCGGAGGGCTCTTTGCTTTTTCTTTGTAGTCTTCGCTCTGGGTGCACGAACAGTGCACCCAGAGGGTGTAGCCCCTGAGCCTGCGGTGGACTAGGATAGTCGGACGGAGGGTGTAGTTGTCTTTTTTCAGTCTGACTCTGGGTGCACGAACAGTGCACCCAGAGGGTGTAGCCCCCGAGCCTCCGCTGGGTCCTTGGGACCGAGTGGAGGGTTACAACAATCTTGCCGGGAGACTTTAATGTATGTTCATTCCCTTGTGCAGAATCTGAACAAGCGGTCGCAGGACAAGACCGCCTTTCTCCAAGACCGGCTGCCGGTGATTGAGCGGCTGGAGCTGCGGAAATCCGAATGGGACAAGCTGACCGTGGACCGGCAGTCGGCGGAGGACGTGGCCCGCAAGCGCGGGGTGGAAATCACCGGCCTGCAGGCGGGCCTGTCGCAGGAGATGGCCAAGTCCCGAGGTGAGTAAGCTGAGTTGTTCGTTGCTTCTCCCCTGTCGCCTTTGTGTCTTTGTCGTTGCTGACATGTTGTTGCTTGCAGCCGCCGAAGAAGAGGTTGCCCGGCTAAGGGCGGAGCTCGAGACGATGACGGCCCGCGCCCGGGACCTAGACGTCGCCAAGGAGCAGGCCCGGAAGCTTGAAGATGCGCTCGCGGCGGAAAAGGCCCGGGCGGAGCAGCTCGGGCGCGAGGCCGAGTTGGCGCAGGCCCGTGCCCGGGACCTTGATGACGCCGAAGAGCGGGCCCGGAAGCTTGAGGAGGCGCTCTCGGCGGAGAAGGCCCGTGCGGACTTGGCGGAGAAGATGGAGAAGAAACTCGGGCGCGATGCCGAGTTGGCGGCCAAGAGGGCCACTGATGCGAAGGCGGCCATCGAAGCCGCGAAGAAGGCTGTCGCAGCGGCGGAGTCCGGTGAGTGCCCCTGCTGACTTTGGTTTTGTCCTGGCCTGTTGGTCGTCGTCGCTCATGCTTGCTTTTTGCTGCAGAGTCGAAGCCGAATCTCGAGAAGTCCCGGGGGATGATCGAGTTGCTGCTGAAGGCCGGACAGGTGGCGTGTGGCGCCGTCTGGCCGGGTGAGACGGCCCCCGGACTCCGTCGCAGCAGTCGTTGAGCGGCTGGGCCAAGTGCCCGACCAAGTGGTGAACGTCGAGGCGGACGGAGCGCGGACGGGGGCCTACATTGTCTTGGCGGTGGCGCGGTCCCATTACCCGCTGCTGGATATGGAGGCCATCGGGGAGGGGTACGCCGCCGACTTCCCGGAAGAGGATATTCCGGGGATGCTGCAGTCCGTGGAGTCCACCGTCGATCTGCTTATAAAGCAGTCGGGCCTGTAGAAAAATAGGAATAGCTGTAAACTACTCGGGCTAGCCGAGCAAAGCTTTGTAATGGACTCGGGAATGCCGAGTGGATTTTGTAAAGGACTCGGGGGTGCCGAGTGACTTATGTACTTGTTTGCTTTAACAAGTAATTTTTGTTTTACTTGGGAAAGAACTTGTTTTCCTGTGTACTTGAGTTTGTGCGTTTTTGCTCTTCGCCAACCCGTTGTAGCCTCCTTGGCGTAGGGATTAGCCGGTGGCGTGTGTCCCGTGTAGCGCAAGGGTGTGGCGTAAACCGGTGATTGGAGTCAAAGAGTTAACGTTGGACTTTATACATAGTACTTAAGTATTCCGCGAGGACAAAGCCGTATATGCGCCGAGTGCCTGCTACGAGCGGGCGTAGCAGGCTAGTCGGGCAGAAGAAAAGACTTGCTTTTGGGTGGAATAAAAAGGGAGACTCTTTATTCATGTATTCAAGTTCATAAAACACTTAGGCATAGAAGCGACGTAGCTGTTCGATGTTCCATGCGTTGGTGAAGATGTTGCCGTCGCCGTCCTTCAGTCGGTAAGCCCCCGGGCGTAGTACTTCGGCGACTATGTACGGACCCTCCCATGGCGGTGAGAGTTTGTGCTGCTCCTTGCGTGATTGGACTCGGCGTAGAACCAGATCGCCGACATTGAAGGAGCGGCCGCGTACATGTCTGCTGTGATAGCGCCGTAGCTCTGCTGGTACTTGGCTGAACGAAGGAGCGCCACCTCGCGGGCTTCCTCGAGCTGGTCGAGAGCGTCCTGTCTGGCCTCCTCTGACTCGGCCTCGCTGAAGGCACGAACGCGGGGGGACCCGTACTCCAGGTCAGTCGGGAGGATTGCCTCGGCACCGAAGACCATGAAGAAGGGTGTGTAACCGGTGGACCGGTTGGGCGTGATCCGAAGGCTCCAGAGTACTGATGGCAACTCGGTTGCCCACTTGCCTGCGAACTTGTTCAGTCGCTGGAAGATTCGGGGCTTGAGGCCTTGTAGTATCAAGCCGTTGGACCGCTCGACTTGCCTGTTGGTGTGTGGGTGTGCCACGGCAGCGAAGTCGAGGCTGATGTTGTAGTCGTCGCAGAACTGGAGGAAGGCTCGGCCGGTGAACTGGGTGCCATTATCTGTGATAATGCTGTTAGGTACGCCGAACCGAAAGATGATGTCCCGGATGAACTCGACGGCCTTTTCAGCAGTTATCGTGGTGACTGGTTTGGCTTCGACCCACTTGGTGAACTTGTCGACCGCGACGAAGAGATGAGTGTAGCCCCCGGGAGCCTTCTTGAGAGGGCCGACCATGTCCAGACCCCAGACCGCGAAGAGCCAGGTGATCGGGATGGTCTGGAGAGCCTGAGCCGGCAAGTGTGTCTGCCGGGCGAAGTGTTGGCATCCCTCGCAAGTGCGAACAATGTGCTCCGCATCGAACACAGCAGTCGGCCAGTAGAAACCCTGTCAAAAGGCTTTCCTGACTAGTGACCCGGGCGCCGCATGGTGTCCACATACTCCCGAGTGGATATCATGTAGGAGCTGCTGTCCCAGATCTTGGGGTATGCATCGTTGGAGGATCCTGAGGTGCTCGTCTTGTAGAGCTCGCCGTCAATGACGACGAAGGCCTTGGCGCGTCGCGCAATGCGGCGTGCCTCGGTTCGGTCCGACGGGAGGGTGTCCCGCAGGAGGTAGTCTAGGAAAGGCGCAGTCCAGTCGGGAGTGACGGTGAGGACTTCTGTTGAAGGCTGCTGAGCGGCGTCACTCTCCGGGACTTGCTGTTCTTCGGCCTCGGGTGTTGTGCCTGCCTTGATGGAAGGGACATGCAACTCCTGGAGGAAAACTCCAGTCGGAACCACGTCCCGACTGGACCCCAGTTTGGCGAGTGCATCGGCGGCTTCGTTGTCTCGGCGCAAGACCGTCGAACTTGGCTTCGAGCTTGCGAACTTCTTGGCAGTAGGCTTCCATGGAGGGATCTCGGCACGACCAGTCCTTCATGACCTGCCTGACGACCAGTTCTGAGTCTCCGCGCGCGAGGAGGCGGCGGATCCCGAGTGAAGCCGCAAGACGAAGACCGTGGAGCAGAGCTTCGTACTCGGCAACGTTGTTGGAAGCCGGGAAGTGGAGCTGTAACACGTACTTGAAGCGCTCGCCCTTGGGAGAGATGAGCACAACGCCAGCCCCCGCGCCCTGGAGCATCAGAGAGCCGTCGAAGTAGAGTGTCCAGTGCTCGAGGTCAATGACGGAGGGTGGGGACTGGACTTCTATCCACTCGGCCATGAAGTCGGCGAGGGCCTGGGACTTGATGGCCGTGCGGGGGGCGTAGACTATGCTGAAAGCCATTAGCTCCATTGCCCACTTGGCAATCCGACCCGTGGCATCGTGATTGTTGATGACATCTGCGATTGGGAAGGAGCTGACCACCATGATGGGGTGTCCCTGGAAGTAGTGGACGAGCTTCCGTGACGTTAGGAACACCGCATAGATGATCTTCTGTATCTGAGGGTACCGTGCCTTGGACTCGGAGAGGACTTCACTGATGAAGTAGACCGGGCGCTGGACCGTCTGAATGTGGCCGGACTCGGAGCGCTCCACCACCAAGACCGTGCTGACTACCTGAGTAGTTGCTGCGACATAGAGAAGCAGTGGTTCATTGGGCATGGGAGACGCGAGCACCGGGGGGGTAGTTAAGAACTTCTTCAAGCCGTCAAGGGCATCCTGGGCCTCGGAGGTCCAGGTGAAGGCCTCCGACTTCTTCATGAGCTTGTACAGGGGCATGGCCTTCTCGCTGAGTCGGGAGATGAACCGGCTGAGAGCTGCCATGCACCCAGTCAGCCGCTGGACGTCTTTGAGGTCCTTCGGTGGGCCCATCTTGATGATGGCGTCGATCTTCTCCGGGTTGACTTCGATTCCTCGTTCGGAAACGATGAAACCGACTAGCTTGCCCGAAGGGACCCCGAATACGCATTTCTCGGGGTTGAGCTTCATGCTGAATCTTCGAAGGTTGGAGAAGGTCTCTCCCAAGTCGCTCAGGAGATCTTCTTTCTTTGGGACTTGATCACCACATCATCAACGTAGGCTTGAACGTTCCGACCGATCTGCGACTGAAGGCAGCGTTGTATGCACCGTTGGTACGTAGCGCCTACATTCTTGAGGCCGAAAGGCATGGAGACGTAGCAGAAGGCGCCGAACAGAGTGATGAAAGATGTCTTGATCTCGTCATCCTCCTTCATCTTGATCTGGTGATAGCCTGAGTAGGCGTCGAGAAAGCATAAAATCTCACACCCGGCCGTGGAATCGACCACTTGGTCGATACGAGGCAGGGTGAAAGGGTCTTTGGGACATGCCTTGTTAAGGCTGGTATAATCAACACACATCCTCTCACTACTACAAAAAAGGTTATCCACTACACCTTATCACTGACGGGCAGGAAAAAACCCGTCAGGCTTCTTACCTATTACTGACGGGCCGCCGGATACCCGTCAGTCGTGACTCTATCAGATATTCCGTTTCAGGGGGAGAAAAGTCATCATTGACGGGCACAAAAGTCGACCCGTCACTGATGACTTTAGCAAAAATACGAGTTTTCACGAAAAGTCATCACTGACGGGCGTGAATATGGACCCGTCAGAGATGTGGAGAATACCACTGACGGGCAAAAGGTAGGCCCGTCACTGATGACTTTAGCAAAAATACGAGTTTTCACGAAAAGTCATCACTGACGGGCGTGAATATGGACCCGTCAGTGATGTGGAGAATACCACTGACGGGCAAAAAGTAGGCCCGTCACTGATGACTTTAGCAAAAATACGAGTTTTCACGAAAAGTCAGCACTGACGGGCGTGAATATGGACCCGTCAGTGATGTGGAGAATACCACTGACGGGCAAAAAGTAGGCCCGTCACTGATGACTTTAGCAAAAATACGAGTTTTCACGAAAAGTCAGCACTGACGGGCGTGAATATGGACCCGTCAGTGATGTGGAGAATACCACTGACGGGCAAAAAGTAGGCCCGTCACTGATGAATTTAGCAAAAATACGAGTTTTCACGAAAAGTCAGCACTGACGGGTGTGAATATAGACCCGTCAGTGATGTGAATCCCGCCAATCCGAAATTTCAAAACCAGAAATGTTAGAATCCCGCGTGGTATATAATACACCTCACTGCAGCGCACTCAGGCCATTCCACTCCACTCAGGCCACTCCACTCCATCTCCCTTCCACCCTCCTCTCCTCTCCTTCCTCAAGCATCCTCCTCAAGCATCCTCCTCAAGCATCCCACCGTTATGCATGGAGTCACCCTCCTCTCCTCTCCTCCTCCCACTGCCGGCCCCTCCTCCTCTCCAACTCCATGGAGTCACGGTGAGCACCCCATCTTCCTCCCTCCTCTACTTCCTTCCATCCTTCTACTAGTGCCAAAATTTTTTATTTTTAAATTTTTTTCTCATATTTTTTGTAGCAGCTCTACTCCCTCACGGTTCGGAATCTACAAAAATTACTACATTTGGAGCTCGGGAAGAAGTTCAACGGAGGGAACGGAGGGTTCGGTAGCGGAGATTATTCGTACGAAGGATTCGGTAGCGCGAATTTGGAGTGAAATTTTTTATTTTTAAAATTTTTTCTCGTATTTTTTTCTAGCAGCTCTACTCCCTCACGGTTCGGAATCCACAAACATTACTGCATTTGGAGCTCGGGAAGAAGTTCAACGGAGGGTCGAAAGATACGACGTTTCGTTCGGAGGGGAAAAAGTCAGTGTTAGAGGGCGAATTTGGAGGTGAAAAAATGTACAGGTCTAAAGACGAGTGGATTTTTCAGATGCGCCTCGTCGATACGGTCATTTTGAGTGGTCGTGGACCCAAAACGGACACCGTATGCAAAAGTTACAGCCGTTTTAGTGAAACCCTACCCGGCACTGCCCGGGTAGGGTTTTTTTTTACGCCTCTAAAAAGGTCATCACTGACGGGCATAATACCTCACCCGTCAGTGATGTGAGTCATCACTGACGGGCATAATATTTCGCCCGTCAGTGATGACTTTTATCAGTGACGGGTAAAAAATTTTGCCCGTCAGTGATGACTTTTATCTCTGACGGGTGCTCCACCCGTCAGTGGTAACTTGTGTTACCACTGACCATTAGTTGCTGACGGGACGGGTACCCGTCACTGATAACCGTTTTTCGCCCGTCAGTGTTGACCTTTTATGTAGTAGTGTCTATTTTCCATTCTTTTTGCGAACAAGAACTGGGTTCGCTAACCAGTCGGGATGATACACTTCTTTAATGAAGCCGGCTGCTAAAAGCTTGGCTATTTCTTCTCCTATAGCCTGACGTCTATCCTCAGCGAATCGGTGCAAGCGCTGTTTGACCGGCTTGGCATCCGGCCGAACATTTAGGGAATGCATGTCGGAAGATGTCCATGCGAAGATATCCCGGTTGTCCCGGAGGAAGCCGATGAGCGTGCTTTCCTATTTGTCGCTGAGCGCCGTCCCGATCTGCGTCGTCTTCGAGGGGTCTTCGGGATTGAGCTGAATGGCCATGGTGTCCTGCGCCGGCTGAAAAGATGTCGATGTCGATGCCTTCTTAGCTGGGGGCGCTTCCTCAACCACAGCCGACTTGAGGTCAGCAAGCGTGGCCTCGGCGATCTGGGCCGCAGCAAGGTTGCAGTTTTCCAGGTCACACGTGTACGCGTGCTGGAAGCTGCTCTGCACCGTGATTACCCCATGGGGGCCCGGCATCTTGAGCTTCAGGTAGACATAGCTGGGGACAGCCATGAACTTGGCGTAGCAGGGATGCCCCAAGATGGCATGATACGATCCTGGGAAGTCGACAACCTCGAAGGTGAGAGTCTCGGTCCGGAAGTTCTCAGACGTGCCAAAGGTGACGGGCAGGCTGACCTGCCCGAGTGGGCTTGCCATCTTGCCGGGTACCACCCCGTGGAAGGGCGCACCAGTCGGCTTGATCTCGGAGCGAGAGATCTTCATGTCGTCAAGGGTTTTGACGTAGAGGATGTTGAGACCACTCCCGCCGTCCATGAGGACCTTGGTGAGGCGGACGCCGCAAACGATCGGGTCTACCACCAAGGGGAATCGTCCCGGCTGAGGGATGTAGTCGGGGTGATCCGTGCGTCCGAATGAAATTACGGACTCGGACCATCGCAGGTACTTGGGCACGGCCGGTTCCACTGTGTTGACCTCTCGATCAATAATCTTCTGGTGGCGTTTGGAATCATAGCCGTTCGGGCTGCCGAAGATCATCAAGCAAGCGGTCTCTTTCGGGAATTCGTCTCCCTCGTCTTGAGGAGGCTCCTTTTTTCCCTTATTGTTGTTGTAAGGCTTGTTTAAATTCTTCAAGAGGTTGCAGTCGCGCGTCAGATGATTGGACTTGGGTCCATGAAAGTGACACGGCTGACTCATCATCTCTTCGAAGGTCACGTTGGTACGCTGAGGTCGGCGCGGCGGGGCGCGCTCAGCCGCAGCAACGAGATCTCCACCTTTACGCTTTCGGTGCTTCTTCCTGGATGACTCGGGTTGAGCGTCCCAACTGGGTGAGTCGGATCCTTTGCCCTTGTTTCTTCCCTTGTCGTCCCGAGTAGCACTGCGGACAGCCTCTTCACCGGTGGCGAAGTTGTTGGCTATATCAAAGAGCTCGCGCGTGGTCTGAGGATTTTTGCGCGCTATCTTGTGGATGAGGTCGGTGCTTCGAACTCCTTTGGAGAAGGCAGTGATGACGTCACCCTCTCGGACCTCGGGCAAGGAGTTCTTCTTCTTGGAGAAGCGCTGGATGTACTCACGGAGAGTCTCATCCGCTTTCTGTGTACAACTGTGGAGGTCCCACGCGTTCCCGGGCCGATTGTATGTGTCCTGGAAGTTGTTCACAAAAAGGGTCTCGAGGTCGCTCCATGTCTGGATGCAACCCGGAGGTAAGCTGGTTAGCCAGGCTCGAGCCGAGTCAGCTAGGAACAGCGGCAGGTAATGGATCGCGACGTAGTCGTTCCCACCATTGGTCCTGCACCCGTGTGGTAGTCGGCCAGCCAGATGTCCGGCCTAGTCTCTCCGGTGTACTTGTCGATGCCGGTGACTCGGAATCGCGACGGGAAAATGACACTGCGGATACGGGGGCCAAACGCCTTCGCACCCGAGTATCCCATGCCGGAGGAAGTTGGAGAACGTCCCCGGCTGGTGGCACCGCTATCGTTGCGGCGATCGCCACGATCGTCTCTCCTGGACCCATGATGAGCGCTTCCTTCAGCGCCTGCGGGATCCCTTGGTCTGAGTCGATCGCGGACCGGTGCGGCCTGACGGGCGTTTTTGTCCGCGTCTTGTCAGGCGCGGGTTCTGGCGGCTATGGTGCCGCGGGCGTCTCGGTCGGGACCGAGTCGCTCATGAACATCTCCGCCCGGCTGACGTCGGTCGGGACTTGCCCGTCGTCCACCCACGTTTGATGGACTTTTCGGCGGTGTAGAGCGCCGACTCCTCGCACCCGCTGAGGAGCCGGGATGACCTTCTGAAGCTTCGGCGTGCTGGAGGGCGGTTTCCTCTAGCAGTACTCGGAGTCGTCGAAGTTCGTCATGCCCCGGGTTGCCCTCGGGGATCTCAATGGCGCGTGCCGCCATCGTGGCCGCGACGATGTTATGACTCGGGAGAGGAAATATTGGCACTCCTTCCCTTTCGCGCATGTGGAGCTCGTTGTGGACCTGACGCCCACGAGCCCTCATGTCGTCGTTGCACGTACCGTTGGTCGTCACGCTGGCGGGCAAGCCGAGTCTGTTGCTCGATCAACTCTTCCTCCTTAGCGAGGAGTTGGAGTCGGGTGGCTTCGAGCTCAGCCGATGTTTGCTCCTCAATGGGGACCTCTTGGCCATCGCCGCCATTCGGCGAGTCGGCATTGGCCATGAAGACTTCTCAGGACGGGTGGTGGCTGCCAGAGCTCTCATCCTCGTCCGAGTAGTACTCAAGGACAGGGAGGAGAGAGTCAATTGCTCCCACCAGTCGGGATCCGAGTGTGAACTCACGCGCGACAAACGGATCCGGTTTCGGCGAAGCCTCTTCTCTGGGGAGAGGGGCCGAAAGCGCGGGCTCGGGAGAGAGCCCGTGCTGAAGAGCTGAAGAAGCCTCTGCTGGTCGGGGCGTTGCCGAGTAGCAGAGGTGAAGCTGGCCGATCTTGTCGACGATTAAGTTCAGCCTTCCAAACTGGAAAAGCTGGCCGGGATCCGGGACAGCGTTCACGAGCGCGAATCTCATGATGCTTCCCGGGACGAAGGCGTTGTTGATGTTGACGAAACCCATCCGGATTTGTGCAGATGGATCTATGCGCACGCCCCTACCTGGCGCGCCAACTGTCGGAGTATTATTCCGGCAATACTACTTATGGGGCGGCGTGAGCACAGCAAATCTGGATGGGTGCACACGGGAGACAAGATTTAGACAGGTTCAGGCCCTCACGGAGAGGTAATACCCTACGTCCTGTGTTTGGTGGCTAGTATTGCATGTATCCCAAGTGCCGCAAGCCCTAGAGAATCGATCTCGAGGGGGCTTGAGGTTGGAAACAATGGAGACCAGGTCAGATGAGACCGGGCGCTCTGAGATTTGTTGAGATGCAAAGAGATACCGATCGGAGGTCCCCTACCAGGCCTTATATAGCCGGCCGGGATAGGGTTACAGGAGTCCGGATCGGGTTAACAGATATGTTTCCTAATTGGTTACAACAGATTCCGGGTATGCCGGGTTGGTTATAGTCCTTGTCTTGTACTCCACGCTGATGAGGCGCCCCCGTGCTGTAGTCGGACTCCGAGTAGTCGGCCCGGCCCACCCCGTGGCCGGGAGGCCGGATTCGTCCTCCTTGATGGTACTCGGGTGCCATGCCACCGTCACCTGCTAACCGAACATTTGATCTGCACTCGTGGGATGGCGCGAATCACAAGGGATCATGGCGCAAGTTTAGCATGGCGGTTAATTGTTGTTTTCCTTTAAGTAAGAGGTGAATGAAACGAGAAAAGTATTAGAACATTGAGCTGCACAAAAGTTTCTCTCACGTCAAGTGTTTACCATCCACCCGAGTAGGTTATATCCATGATCCCAAGGAGGTTGTATCCAACCTCCGAGTAGACTGTAACTAGTCGGAGGAGTCTTTGAGTAGGTTACAGCTGACATTTGGTATTAGAGCCACGTCGAGAGCTCTGGGATCATGGCTTCAGTACCACTTCGTGGAGGCTCGATCTCTCCACCACGTGAGCGCAGAAGGAGTCGGACGAGGCATGCCGCCCGCTGTGGGACGAGCCGGTGATGATTGAGCGCACTGTACATGAGAGCAGCGGCTCCGTCGTCTACCCCATGCTGATGACTACTAACTACATCGAGTGGACACTTGTGATGCAGGTGAACTTGGAGGCCCAGGGTCTCTGGGAAGCCATTGACGGCAACGCGACGTTCTGTGATGACAAGATGGCACTGGCCGCCATTCTGCGGGCCATGCCACCCGACATGCTCAGGAGCATTGCTGTCAAACGGACAGCAAAGGAGGCCTGGGACACGATCAAGGTGATGCGCATGGGCGTCGATCGTGTCCGCGAGGCCACGGTGCAACGACTGCGCACGGAGTTCAAAGGGATCTCCTTCAAGGACGGCGGGACCGTCAACGCGTTCAGCATGCGCATCACGGCGCTTGTGAACAACCTCCACACACCCGGGGAACCAATCGATGATGAGAGGGTGGTGAAGAAGTTCCTACGAGTTGTGCCCCCACGGTACAGGCAGACCACCTTGTCCATCGAGACAGTTCTCGACCAGCGCACGCTGATGGTTGAGGACCTCGCCAGCTGCCTGTGTGCAGCCGAGGAGCGCTACGACCTCAACGACAAAGTGACGCCAGGAGGGTGACTACCGCTCACGGAGGAGGAGTGGATGGCACACTTACGACAGCGCAAGCAAGGCTCGGGCGGGAGTAGAGCCAACAAGAACCGGTGACGAGACGCGCCACGGTCGCAGGGGTGCACGACAACAAGTGGATCGCGCGACCTGACCAAGGTAAAATGCTATAACTGCAACAAAATGGGGGCATTTCTCCCGCAATTATCGCCCTCCTCGAAAGGAGCGTAGGGAGCATGCCAACCTCGCCAAGGTCGGTGATGACGAGCCTACGCTGTTGATGGCTCACGTATCCACCATCAACGACGACAACAAGCACGTTACCGAGCATATCATGCTCAACGAGGTACATGCCTGAGCACACCTTGGCTATGAGGAAGATCGGTAGGAGGGGTCGTGGTACCTGGACACCGGCGCCAACAATCACATGTCTGGCGACCGCAACGTCTTCACGGAGCTGGACATTGGTGTGACTGGGACGGTGCGCTTCGGCGACGTGTCCACCGTAGAGATCTCTGGCCGCGGCACGGTCATCTTCACATGCCACGACGGTGAGCACCGAGTGCTCACGAGGGTGTATTACATACCCCGACTACTAGGTCACATTGTGAGTCTGGGCCAACTCGACTAGAACGGGTGCCAGACGGTGATTGAGGACGGCGTCCTCACCCTGCGTGATCAACAATGACAACTTGTCGCCAGGGTCAAGTGGACTAGCAACCGGCTCTACGTGCTCAACCTCGCCATTGCACAGCCGGTGTGCATGTCGGCGCGCTATGACGACGACTCGTGGCAGTGGCACGCAAGGTACGGCCACCTCAACTTCCACTCGCTGCGCAAGTTGGCCCGACAAGGTCTGGTTCGCGGCCTCCCGTGCATTGATCAAGTCGATCAAGTGTGCGAGAGCTGCCTTATCGGGAAGCAGAAATAGAGCTCCTTCCCGGCACAAGGCAGGAGTCGGGCGAAGGGCATCCTCGACTTGGTGCACGGAGACCTCTTCGGGCCAATTACGCCGGCTACGCCGGCAGGTAATTGCTACCTCCTGCTACTCGTGGACGACTACAGCTGCTACATGTGGCTTGTCCTTCTCTCAAGAAAGGACGAGGCATCCACGGCACTCAAGCAGTTCCAAGCTGGCGTCGAGGTAGAGAAGAGACACAAGCTGTGCGCGCTATGTACCGATCATGGCGGCGAGTTCATGACTACAGAACTCAGAGAATACTTCTCTGACCACGGCGTCGAACGACAACTGATGGCGCCCTACTCGCCGCAATAGAACGGTGTCGTCGAACGACGGAACCAAACGATCGTCTCCATGGCGCGCAGCATGATGAAGGCAAAGAACATGCCTGGGAGATTCTGGGGAGAGGTCGTAACTACCGCCTTCTTCATCCTCAACCGTGCCCCGATTCACAGCATCGAAGGCAAGACACCGTATGAAGCCTGGCATGGCGAACGACCACCAGTGCACTTCTTACGCACCTTCAGATGCGTAGCACACGCGAAGGTGGTGAAGCCCAACCTAAAGAAGCTCGACGACAGGAGCACATGCATTCATTGGGTACGAACCAGGATCTAAGGCGTACCGCCTATACGATCCCCCTCAGCAAGAATCCTATCCACCACGACCGCAGCAAGCACATTGATACGAGATTTCACTTCATTTAGGAGTGCGTCAAGAATGGGAAGATTGAAATCGAGTTCATCAGCACGGATGGCCAGTTCGGTGACATACTCACAAAAGCACTCGGGTGCGTCAGGTTTTAGGAGCTTCGCATGCGCATCGGCATGATCGAAGTCAAGTAAGTGCACAAAGATTTAGGGGTAATAATGTTAGTATCTTTTGTGTTTTCTCGCATTTTATTTTCGTAGCAGTAGTGTGCACGGCTCAACTTGTGCGGCCGTGCATGTAGGAGGTTGTAACTATGGAACATCTGAGTAGGCTGTAACTAGTCGGAGGAGTCTCTGAATAGGTTGCAGCTGACAGTTTCAAGGTGTTCTCTGTGACTTCCTTTCGGAGCAAAATTTTTGCATAGACTGCATTGTTAAACATTGGTCATAGAACACGTCACTTTTTAACATACCAGAACAACTACATGTTGGTTTGGCCTTCATGTGTAGCGTTGTGGTCGTACTGCCACGGTCTTCCTAATAACAAGTGGCAAGCATCTATTGGTGAGCATCCATCGATAGAACATCACAAACCACTATATCAATATAGTCGCCAACCAATAATTGATACGTACCTTATGAGAAACCTTCAACTTTCCGGTGTGATACAACCACTCAACATAGTGGCATTATGGGTGTTTTGATGCAAGAAATCCTAAAGCATCCACCAATCCCTTGCTGACATGGTTGTGTAGTTTCCGCCGTCAAGGATCAGCTTGAAATTGGAGTTGTTGATCTTTCACTCTAACCAGCGCTGCCTCTTGTCTTCAGTTGGTATGCAACGTTAGTGCTCATCATATTTTCTGGATCCTCAAATTTCTCAGTAGAATTATCGGCAGTTTCCTCTTCATCACGGGTTGACGTATAGCCTTCTTTTGTGAGCAACATACCTTTCTCATTAGGATAACTGCACATCATATGCCCCTTGCCTCCTTGCTTGTAGCACTCTATCTTACTAGTACGTGCACTCGATATTATTATATTATGATACCACTTTATGAGCCTCAATTACATCTCGAGACATGGGATGGCTTGATCTTTCACTATCCTTGATGAGTAACAGCGTGTGCTTCTCTGATCAGCAGCAACACGAATAGAATAACAGCAAAACAAAAAATTAAAGCAAATGTAATAGAAGTCTTCGGTTCTTGCGACATGTTTGCAAGAACTACAGTAGTATTTCGCGGAAAGCTTGATCATGATTAAGCTTCACGCTTAGTAGCGAGAATTTCCTCTCAAGAAACGCAAAAGTAACACCCCAATTTGGTGTCGCGGACGTTTTCTTGATTTTTATTAACTCACCAAAAACCAACCAGCTCTACACAGACGAAAGTTCCCCATTATATAGGCGTCTCACGTCCTAAACTTGATCTCCAAGTTTGGTAAATGCACGAATCAAAGAATCTTACCAGAATAATTATTATCTACCTGACTAGACTCTTTCTAAAACGAGGACTAATTTGATGTTTATATTTCACAGCCACGTTACAAATAAAGGACCACATACACACTTGATCCTAGACTCCCCATGTTTAAAAACGAGGACACCATGCAGATTTTTAACATAATTAATTATCCAGGCCTCGTCTCCAGATAGTTCTCGATTGAGAACTCGACTGCTCTTTTCATGCTATATGCACAGGAACCGAGCCAATATTGATCAAGATGGTGTGCAAAAATTGGACTCACCTTCTTTGGTACGACTATCTTGATTGACCTAGCACCCATAAAAATAACTCTTTGGTCCTATAGCACCAAGCAAACTGGTTTCACTCTTCTTGATCCTGCCATCACCTCATGATCGAGGTCATGACATATCGAGTCCATGACATAGTCCAACACGCACGGACTCTTCTTAGAACCAGCATCTATGGCACTACTAGCGACATTATTTCCTCCTCTTTGAAGCGAAACCGTCCCCAGTTTCGAGGTATTCTTTGCGACTTCCTTCCGGAGATTATTTTTTGCATCCACCTTGATTGCATTGCTTTAACTATTGGTTGAGAACACGTCACTTTTCCAGCATCCTAGGACGAGTATCTGTTGGTTTGGCCTTCCTGCGTAGCTAGCACTGTGGTCGTACTGCCACAACATTCTGAATAACAAGTGGCAGGCATCCATATTGGCACAACATTATAAATCACCATATTAGTATTAGTACAGTCGCCAACAGAAAAGTTGATACGCACTTTATGACTAACCTTCAGCTTCCAAGTGTGATACAGTCACTCGAACTAGTAGGTTTGTGGGTGTTTTCATGCACGTAATCCTAAAGCATTCACCAATCTATTGCTTACTGTGTTGGTGTACCTTCCACTGTCAAGGATCAGCAGGCAATTGATGTTGTTGATCTCACACTCTGACTGAAAAATTTTCCAGTGCTGCCCCATGTCTTCAATTCTTTCTTCTTTGACTTGTTGCATCATAATTGTTGGGTATGAATCAGCAGCATCAGCACATATTGTATTTTTTGATTCATCAAATTTCTCATAAGAATTGTTGGTAGCTTCCTCTTCATCACTGACTGATGTATAACCTTCTTTTGTGAGCAACACTGTTTTCTCATAAGAGCAATTGCGCATCATATGCCCCCTGTCTCCACACTAGCTTGTAGCATTCTATGTCACTAGTACATGCAGTGAAGTACACACTAGAATCAGTTTTTAGTGCTCTGACACCACTCGATGAGCCTCAGCTAGATGCCGATGCGCGGGTCAGCCTGATCTTTCGCAGTACTTCACAAGTAGCAACGTGTACTCTGATAAGCAGGAATACGAATAGAACAACAGCAAACGAAGAAATAGAGCAAATGTACTAGAAGTATTCGGTTCTTACAACGATTGTAAACACCAAAGTAGTTTTTAACGGCAAGTTTGATCGCAAGTAAGCTTCGTGCTTAGCAGCGATGATTTCCTCTCAAGAAACGCAAAAGTAGCACGCCAATTTGGTGTCCCGGATGTTTTCTTGATTTTTTAAACTCACCAAAATTCAACCTGCCACTACTACAGAAAAGCCTACTAGTGACGGATCTAAAATGCCCATTAGTGACAAGCGGGCTGGCCCGTCACTGGTAACCCGTCATTGGTAAGTGGTTACCAGTGACGGATGCCCCACTTGTCACTGGTAAGTGGTTACCAGTGACGGGTGCACCTAGCCACTCGTCACGGGTAACAACCTCACCAGTGACGTGCGCCCGGAGCCGCCCGTCACTGATGAGCCCAACTCCAGTGACGAGCACTCCAGGCTGCACGTCACTGGTACTTGGACCAGGTCTAGCCCATTACTGTATTTATATGTATAATCAACAATTAATAATTCAAATTCCACAGCAATTCAATTCATATCATATTCAGATCACCACACATATATCACAGTATATATCCATGCAACTTGAAACAACAAGCACAATATATATGTAGATGTCTCAAACCGATCGACTACGAAAATAACAAGTGTAGAAAGTAAGTGGACATAAATATGTCCACAAGCGTATAAAATAGACAAGTTTGGCAATATACGACCACAAACACAATACATATGCAGTATTTTTCTATCCTCTAGGGCCTAGCTTGACGCTTTTTTTCCCTTCTCTAGGGCCTAGCTACATGTAGGCGACAGCGTCTTCCCGGGTGTTGAACCAGGGCGGGATTTACCCATGTGGATATTGATACTCATGTGGGTGGTCAGCCACATGTGAAGAAGTGATGGAGCCCCATTCGGGTCAATTATGGACCAAACTTTAGTGCCGCTTAACCAAGTCAATGCGTTTGTCCACATGCGCTACCGGGAATGGCATGGCCAATTACCTTTTTTTGGGACGCGCTCAACCCGTAGGTGTAGGAGTAAAGTGCAGAAAGCTAGAGCTTCTTCTAAGAGGCCTCTCGTGGTAGCGTAAGGGTTGCTCGACACAAAGATGGAACCTTCACTCTGGTAATAGGTCATGATAGCAATAGTGTGTCTATAGTGAGATAATTTCATCTATGTGAGTGAAAAGCCTCACTGTGATACCTTACCGGCACACCTCGTAGCGTGCTCATCAGCACTCGGCAACAAGAGAGATTTATATTTGTGGGTGAAGCTGTACAACCTCTGCAAAGTGTTAAAATATATTCGAATAGCCATTGTCATAGACAAACTTGGAAAAGGCCAAACTTGGTTAGACTCAAGTTTTTAAAAATATTTACAATGTGGGATTGACGATGAGTAGTAAAATTCTACCATATGCGAAGGTAGTACCGTATACAATACCTTGGATACTGAGAACAGCTGACGTATTCGTGAGGGACTCTAGGAGATCAAGAAACTATCCACATGAAGCTGGATACCCCTTAAGCAAGGAATTCAATCCCTATGTTTAGACGACTTCGTACCCGGAATGAGGTACCTTCTATAAAAGGAACCAGAAGGCCCTGCAGAGCAAAGACATCTGATGTCACAACAGGGATCGAAGAACGCCTACAGAGAAGCCAACAGGAAGACATGCCCTAGAAGATCAGTGCAAGGAGACTCCCATCTAGTTGTAGATCCTATCTAGGCTAGCCACCATCCTTTTCCCTTATACTTAGTCCCAAAAATCAATATATATACACACAGGATGTCGGGTTGTTATCCTCCAGAAGGCCCAAACCTGTCTAAAATCGTTGTTCTGTGGTACCTCAGCGTGGTTCACGATACAGCCTCAGGGTTTCCCCTACCCCTTCAATATTTTTATCACAAATACCGTAAGATCGGTAGTTTACCAATTGTTGACAGACAGCGCCAACCGTAGGAACCTCTTTGGTCGATTTAATTGCATTAACGCTAGGATCACAAGATCCGACAAGATCCACATAGAGATCTAGCTTCTTGGATGAGGGGTTCTATGACAACTTTGCCCCTCTATCTGATAAGGAGCCGATGACCAACTGCGTGGATCTTGGCAATTTTTACCCTCATGATAATTCTGATAGCAATGTGAGTTACTTTAGGAATGAATGTGCCAAGGCCTTTGGTGTCGATCTAAGATCACCCAAAGACACCAGAGTAGGCGATTCAAGCCTGATGTCGGGATTATCCCCTACAGCTTCTGATTGCCCAGTTGATCACAATCAATCTCCGGAGACCTCCTCTAGTAAGAGGGTCATGATGGATCTAGAATACACATCGAGCGGAGCTGGTTCCCGAGAAGTCCTTGTGATCGAAGATGATAACGAAGATCCAATGAACACTGCTCAGGATGATGTCGTAGCTAATCCAAACCCACCAACCGGGGATCAACCCCATGAAAATTACCAGCGACATCCCAGGATCATGATCAGGCACCTGGGTGATCAGATTCAATCCTGCCTCGACAAGGGGCGGAAGAACTCTACGCATCAAGGACCACTCAAAAACTCTTCAAAGTCTGACATCAGCTCAGGCAGCCTCCAATAAATGACCTCGCCACCCCTGACGGTAGGAAGTGGTTGCAGGACATGGAGGCTGGGCTTCTGCAAGCACAGGCACAGGCCAAATCTTCTCGATTGCTGGCAGTAGCCAACAGCTCCAATCGAGGAAGGATTCCCTCCCAACTGGTCAGCGATGAGTCAAATGGAGAAGGAGGGAATCCCAGACTCCAGACTTCCTAGGAAGCCAACCAAACCCAACGCTGCTTCAGAGCCTAGCCGATTGGAGGTCACCCGATCAGAGACCTACGTGATGAACTCGACCAACGTAAGTACTCGAAGCCCTTACCACAGCATTCTCCTGCTCGAAACACTTCCCGACATCTCTATCAAAGTCGAGATTGATCTCCTACTCCGGTTAGCAGAGAGTTCATGCCTTCTTGAAGAACTGTCAATGGATGCCAAGCTTTTTAACCAGAACTAAGAAGGGTGCATTGGCCATCCCGATTTAAACCCGGATCAATAGAGAAGTACGACAGGACAACAAACCCAGCCGAGTTCCTACAGATCTATAGCAGAACCATTGAAGCTGCTGGACGTAACGAGAAGGTCATGGGAAACTACCATCCCACTGCCCTCAAGGGGCTAGCTAAAATATGGTTGACTAATCTATAGCCGGGAACGATCCACTCGTGGAAGCAACTCTTCAGCACGTTCCAACAGAATTTCTAGGGCACGTACATTCGTCTTTGCAAAACAGACGGACGAGAGTCTGCGCGAGTTCATCCGATGTTTCAATAGCATCCGCAACACCATACCGGAGGTAACTGATGCTGATGTAATTCGAGCATTTATCCATGGTAGTAGGAATCGCAGATGCACAGAAGATCTTGCCATGAACCATCCAAAGACAGTCGCTCAATTGATGGATATCACCGACAAGGCTACCAACATCGAGGAGGCATTGATGTTCATTAAGGAACAAGAACGAGGCACACACCATTCACCACTTGGAGTAGATGGCGAGTCATCAAAGAACAAGCAAAGAAGAAATCCTCCAAGGGAAACAGGGAGAAGAGGTCCAAGACTAGAGAGGTCATGGCAAACTTACTTGAGAAGTGCCCCTGGCAGCCTCGGGTCAAGGATAAATTGCCAACAATAGCAGAGCGGGTAGGCAAGGCTTGGTGTGATTTCCACCAAACCGACATGCATGATCTCCATTAATGCTGACTATTTAAGAAATACATCAAGGCTGAGACTGAGAAGATTCGAGGGAAGGCCCCATAGGTAGCGAGCCATAGTCGAGATTCTAGCTCCAGCAATGACTCGGACCAAATGCCTTTCCAAGGGAAAGAAAGAATTGTCGACCATATGTCGGAGGCTCAGCTTCTTACGAGTCCAAAAGGCAGTACAAAATGGTGGCCTGAGAGGTTTCAGCAACAATACCTCGTATCCACCAACCTGTCAAATGGTCGCATGTGAAAATCTCCTTCGACCAGATTGACTACCCTGAGAATTATGTTCGACCAGGATGATTCTTGATAGTAGTCGAACCAACCATCAATAACTGCAAGGTATCACGAGTACTCATAGATGGAGGAAGTTCTATGAACATCCTTTTCACCAACACGCTCGACGCAATGTTGATTCCCTGCTCCACTATCAAGTTGGTGACTCAGGCCTTCCATGGCATTTTCTGCGGGTCCTCGACTACTCTCGTTGGCCGAAATCATGCTCTCTATGACCTTCAGAAAGCCAGATAACATCTGAACAGAGAAGGTTCTATAAGACAACCAACTCTCACCAAATTCATGGTTGCTACAGACTACGCTTACCAATGTATACAAATTCTAGGGCCGAAGGGTGTCATCACGTTAAGGGCTGCGCTCAAAATGGACTACACTATGACAAGCATAGCCTAGACTTGGCTGAGCAGCACCTGGCAAATAAAGAAACCAAGCACTCAAAGCCCAAGGTGATCGTGAAATCCCATGGCAAAGTCTGTTCCGTTGGATCTAGCAGAGCCATCCAAGACGATTCAGATCGGCTCCAACCTGAGCCAAAAATAAAAACTCGAGGTCCTCACCTTCCTCTAGCCTAACTCAGACGTGTTCACCTGGCAACCATCTGACATGCCTGAAATCCCCAGGGAGGTGATTGAGCATAGGGTAGCAGTTCACCACGATGCTAAGCTTGTCAAGCAAAAGCTCCATCGGTTCGCTGCAGACCGGATAGAAGCAATCAAGGTGGAGATCGAGAAACTCTTGAAGGCTGGATTCATTCGAGAAGTTGAACACCCTGAATGGCTGGCCAATCCCTTCATGGTCAAAAATGCGACAAAAAGTAGCGCATGTGCGTGGACTTCACGGATCTTAACAAAGTTTGTCCTAAAGATACTTTTCTTCTACCTAGAATAGATCAGTTAGTAGACTCCACATCTGAATGTGACTATATAAGCCTTCTCAACGCATATTCAGGTTATCACCAGATAAGCATGTATCAGGAAGTTGCGAAGAAAACCTCCTTCGTAACTCCCTTTGGTGTATTCTGTTATTTAAAAATGCCTTTTGGATTGCAAAACGCTAGCGCCACGTACCAGTGAGGAATGCAACTAGCCCTCCACAGCTAGATCAACCAAAACATTGAGGTCCTAGGCTAATAGGGTGCATGGCAGCACTCAATTGTTTCATCCCTCGACTCGGAGATCGAGGGCTTCATTTCTTCAAACTCCTACGACAACAGAACGGTTTCAAGTGGACAGAGGAATCAGAAAAGACATTTTAAGATCTTAAGAACTATCTTTCAACCCCCTGTGCTAGTAGCTCCTGACCCAGAGGAAGAACTGTTGCTCTATATAGAGGCCGGACCACGGGCAGTAAGCCATGTACTGGTGGTGGAATGAGAAGACCCCGATAGGTGAGAAAAGATTCAGAGACCAATCTACTACATCAGCGAAGCCCTTAATGGACCCAAAGAACGATACCCCCAAGTACAGAAGCTTCTTTACACAGTGCTAACAGTCTCCTACAAGCTGCAACAGTACTTCTAAGCTCACAAGATAACCATTCCATCTACCTTCCCACTCAGTGACATCCTCTGTAACAGAGATACCTTCAAAAGAATAGCCAAGTGGCAGCTGAACTCAGAGAGTTCAACATCCGCTTTGTGCCATGAACTACGATCAAATCACAAGCACTCGTTCGCTGAGTGGTTGGAGCCTAAGCAGCCCAACAACTTCCTCACTGACAAAATCAAAGTATGGACTTTACACTTCGATGGGTCATTGACACTCAATGGCTTGGGGGCTGGGATAGTATTAACTTCACCAACAGGAGAATGCCTGCAATACATATTGTAGATTGATTTCTCAGCTACCAATAACGTGGCCTAGTACGAAGGTTTGCTTACTGGTCTTCGAGTAGCTTCTATGCTTGGCATCCGTCACCTTCTCATGAGTGGGGACTCATAGCTAGTGGTGAAGCAAGTTAGCAACGAGTATCTGCGGTGACCCACATACTACCCTTTCGGATAATATGCTGGTCTTTGACATGTCGTAGATGAAGTATCTTCTCATCCACAACATATCACACAGAGTAGCACGACAGAAGCATTGCAGTGATCAATTTATTACAAACTTAATTTATAAACTTGCCCAAAAGTACAGGGAATTTAAAACCATTCTAGTTGGCTATAGCAAAAGTCTTATACTACAGCTCTCTCTCTCACTTCTACTTGGTAGTGTCCTTGTCGTGGTAGTGAAAGTAGTAGCCAACTCCTACTCCTTCGCCGGTGTCTGCTCTTCAGGAACTTCTTTTCCGATCTCGATGTGGATGATGCCTTGATTCATCATTGACTCACAAGCTAGTCAAACGAATTAGACTAGAAGAATGAGTACAAAAGGTACTCAACAAGTCTAGGAATAGCAAAGTGGTGTTTGATGCATTATCTACTGAAAACAACAATGCTCTCTAAAAGCAATGTATTTTGTAAGGTAAGAGAGTCAAGTTTTAATTAAGAGACTATGATCTCATGTCTCATAGGCTGCTAGGATCCCCGATGGATCTCTTTCCTGCTGGGTTCGTAGTTCCAATCAAGAACATGGAGTGACACTACCACACTTTATTACACTCTGCAAAGGTGCGCAACTGTATGCACAAACCACTACAGCCATGCATCTGAGGTGGCTAAACCTGATCTACACTCCTGAGGTCACAGAGCCATTTCACCGCCCGCTCAGTCATACCCCACATCGTAGTCCCGCACGATAGGCTAGGGACTACCAGTCTCACGTTGATACTACAGATCCAACATTTTGTGGTTAGCGCAAAGGACTAACACCACCTTCCCAACAGTTGATACTACAGATCCAGCTATTGATGTCTTCCCTTCCCCGGGAGTATGACCTATGGAAAAGTTATTTTAGCTCAGACCTGGCCATACAAGTGGTATGCACGATCACTACGGCCCTTGAACACAATCGATCATTGATTATTTTAACCTTATATGAAACAAACCTATGTGATGAAACCTGCCTTCCAATGTACCATCGGCACCCTTCCAAGGTTTCACCACCCACCATTATCACGCCCAAAAAACCGGCGATCAGAAATTCATAATTGATTCATCTTTAGAAATAGATTTTCCTTTTATGCATGTTATCTATACTACCTTATAAAAGGGGGAGTTTTTCTTATCTAACTCCACCCCATAAATCGTACCCAGATCTCTCACATCCGTCTGATTCAACACATCTAAAGGCTATTATGAGTTTGATGGTCTGCCAATCTAATGGCTAATATTACTTTGATGGTCTGCCACATAAAAATTACCCACCATGCCATTCACTTAAAGTTGATAGTAATTACCCACCATTGCCTTACTTAAAGTTAATAGTAATTACCCACCATTGCCACTGCTATCCCCCATCCCGTGTGCGCCCCTCTCCCGCTCACGAGCACAATTCTCCGCATCGAGTCCTCTCCACGTTGGCCCACGGAAATACACCCTCGCTGACCCCACATGCAGCGACACTTGACGTCCCTCGTCCATCCGTTCAGCGTGCGCGTAGCACTTAGGTGCGCTCCACCCATCCTTTTCTTCTATACCCTCCAGCGCCCTCTTCTCCCAAATCTGCGCCACGCATGGCTGCCGCCCCACGCCACGCTTTGGCCGTGCCCGTGCGCCACTGTCGTTGTCTCCTTCGACGCAATGCAGTATAGATTACATTGCACGTGTACACTTTTAGGTTCCGACGTCGCGGCGCCATCGAGGACCACGTCGCCCTCCCCCTACTACCTGACGATCTCCGCCGCCTCCTCCTCCACACTGACCTCCCCCGTGCGGGCCTCCATTTCGCGCACGCAGCCGCGCCACGGAGGGCGTGATGCCGCCGCTGCCGGTGATCTCCTCCTCCTCGCACGGCCCCACCACCACCACCAACCGAACAGCTCACACGCCAGCGGAAGCTATGCCACGTCGACGAGATTGACGTGCTGCTCACCGACCTCGGCATCGACGGCATGTCCTCCTCGCTGATGTAGTCCAAGACAATCCGCGATCCGGAAGATAGACTGGGCGACAAGCATTTGTATTGTGTCATTGGTTATATTCGATGTTATATTTTTTGATAATATATATTGATCATTGTTTAGTATTCCAGAGGAACAATGATGTCCACTTTCTTTTTGCACCATCTCCATTTGTAAGTTATTTTAGCCACTTGAACATCATTATTGGTAGAATGCATGTATGGATAGGAAACTATGTTTGTAAATGTTAGAATATATTTTTCATGTTTAATTTATGTTAGTCAAGACGTGCGTTGCACGTGCACGATTACTAGTAGACAAGAAGGAAAGTTTTGTCAAATGTTCTCAACGGATATGAACAAGAAACTGGACTTGCCTTGTAACGGATTTGAAATGGAGTTGGACGGGTTTGATTGTTGAATTCCGGCTTCAGGCAATGAAAACCGATATAATCTGATAAGGACTAATTTGAGGAAATTCCAATATGAATGCAATGTCATGATGATACATGAATGAGAAATATACTTTATATTACAAGAATTTAAATTATAAAATGTTCTTGGGTGCTTCTTGCATGATTCTTAATTATCAGATGATTAATGAAGCTTTTGATTAATTTTAGGTTTGTAAGAATATTCCATAAAATGCTAATTAATTAAACAATGTTCTTCCCTAACATAGAAACCAGTATTTTATTGATCCTTTTTTAAACTTAATTAATTATTTCAGAGTCAAACCTAAGGCTTGTGATCTTCATATCCTTTTTAATCATCTTCTTCTTTGAGAAAAGAAAGAAAAGGAATAAAGATAAAGTAAGGTTAACTTGCCCTTATTTTCTGTTTTTGAGAAAAACAAAAACAACTAAAATTGATTAAAGAAGAAGAAAGAAAAGAGAAGAAAACAGTTTGTCCATGCGGTGCCTGTCCGACCCCTCGTCGCCGGCGGTCCTCTCTACCTAGCTCGGCTCTCCGCCCCCCTATGAGCCCTAGCTTTGCTCAGTTTCTTGCCGGTCGCTCCGCTTGGCTCGTGGCCACCACCCCGCCATGGCCACCCTCGCTGTGCCGCCCGGGTGGCCTGTGGCTCGGCGTTGCAGCCCCGCCACTGGCAGTGCTCCGCCTGGCCCGCCCCTGTCGGTGGTGCATTGCGGTCGTCCATGCCGTCATCTCAGGTAAGCCTCCTTTTTCCTCTTTCCTCTTCTGCACAAATCTCCCCTCTCCCTACTCAAATCAGTTAAGGCATTGCCCCTCATATACCTACGGTTTGACTAATTGATCAAATATGGTTGATACTGGATGACTGGGGCTAATACTTGTTCATGTGATTTTGGTTACGGTATGATGATGATCCAATTTCTGGTAGATGCTATATGGTGGCCGTCTGTTATTGATACTTGGCTTTGGAGATAAAATTTCTATTACTACATATTCTACCTTCGTGCTTTGGCAATTGGAAATGTACTGATGCCTCTGGGTTTCTCATGGTAGTTGTATGAACATGAACTCTACGGTTCTTCCTACTCATGAGGTTGGTATATAACCTTATTTAGGGTACCAGTTGAGGTTTTGAAACTATGAAGTTAATGACATGAGTACTTTAGCACTTTGTTTAGTTGCTGAGCTAAGGTCCCTGCACATTGCCACTATTACACTCCTAAGTTAGATAGTTATGCTATGACATAGATTACCCCTCACCCCCATGTTACATTAATGTTGTAGAGTCATGAGACTAATGATTTGGTATTTCTAGTGCATGGCATAGTTAATCTGTTCTTACTGATTGTGAGCTTTCCACAGAATATTTATTTGAAACTATTGTTATTAGAATGATATTTGTGATCATATTCTTTATAGAGTTTACTTGTGTACTTGTGCAAGTATCACTCAACATATATTCTGGTGTGTAAGAGAATTTTAAGAAAAGGGTCATTTACTAGAATATTTTAACATATTACTTCTTTCTTAATAAAACGTAGTTCTATTCTAATCTAGACTACTCTTTTAATAATTTATTATCATATTATTTGGCTAAAACTTCTGATTTTTGTTAAATCTGCAATTTGATAAAAACTGATCTCTTGTTTGGTTCAGATTGAGCATTCCAAGGTGTTTGCTATATTTGCTATAGATTATGGTGGTCTTTCTATGAATTGATCAATGATCACTGACATATGAGGTTTATTAGTATGTTTGGGTCCTCTAACCCTGCCATGTAGTAGTGAGTGATGAATCTGGTCAAGGAAATAGATTTTCATACATTGTCATATATATCAGTCTATTAGGCTGAAAGAACAGATACTATGCTTGTTTTACATTGTATATCTATGATGGTCAAATTTGAGAATGGTTCCAAAGTTGTTATTATTCTATTTTCATGTTCATGATTAAGTTTATGTTCTATGCTAGAATTGCATTGGTTCTTGAATATGAGATTCAGAGGAAAACCTAATTGCATGTGTGGAATAATAAACATCATTCAGATCCCTAGTCAGGCCTCTGGACTAGCTCATGTATTGTTGATGATCTTGTTTTCCTGATCATGGGCATTGTTAATGTAACAAGGATGCCGGCAATAATGGGAACACATTGTTAGGGTAACAATGGTGTTGGATAGACCCCCTTATGAGATACTGCGAGATCACTTTGTCAATATGTTGTCAGTATCTTCTCATGATGTGTTAACGTTTACTTGCGTCCTTAGACCATGAGAATATCATAGACCCGGATACTGGATGGTTGCTTTGGGGTCATCAAACGTTACTCCGTAACTGGGTAATTATAAAGGTGACTTCCAGGTACACCAGAAAATATATCGTGGTTCTAGATATGTCAAGACTGGGATTTGCCCATCCGGCGATGGAGAGATACACTCTGGGCCCACTCGGTATTACGGTGTCCAACATCACCTGGCCAGGTATTGTGACTAAAAGGTTAGTCACGGGGATACCGGAATATGGAAACGAGAAAAGAGTACAAACCCGTAACGAGGATAACTAGGTATGGTGATCAAGGAGTTGATCACAGGGATACCGTCAAAGTCTCGCCTCGGGTTGTGTAACGTATCGTGAGGCAAAAGGAATTGTATGCGACAATACAAGGTTCGCTCGATAAATATCTTCGATGATATGTGGGAGTCGTTATGGGTGTCCAGATCCCGTTGACGATTATTGACCGGAAGGTGTCCCGGACATGTCCACATATACTCGAACCTATAGGGTCACACGCTTAACGTTTTAGCGACATTTAGGAATGCTACGATTTATGGAGAACGAGAGAGAAGGGTTCCGAAAGTGTTTCGGATGATCTCGAAAGTGTTCCGGGAGGTCCCGGATGGTTCCGGTGATGTCCGGAAGTGTTCCGGAAAGTTCTAGAAGGTTCTAGAAATTCTAGAAGGTTCTGGAAGGTTCTGGAAATTCTAGAAGTTCTAGAAGGTTCTAGTGGAGTTGGACTCCAACTCCAACAGGGTGTCCCTGCTGGAGTAGGACTCCACCTGCCTAGGGAGAGCTGCCCCAACCCCTATAAATAGAGGGGCAAGGCACCTCAAAGAGGATCAAGGCAGCCCCAGAAGCAGCCCTAAACCCTAGGCCGGCCATCTTTAGATTGGCCACAGCCTTCTTTTCTCTCTCTTCTAGATTGGATCTAGTACAGCTGCCGGCGCGCTGCTGCTTCTCCTTCTCGTAGATCCCCGCTATTCTTGTGTGCTGGTCCACACATTACTGCGGTGTCGCTGATCCGGTACACGTGGATACCTCGGAGACGTCGTATACTTCGGCGTTCGATCGGGCGAACTATTCACGAGGAGATCGCTCTCGCGGCTGGGAGGTATAACCTAGCTGCGGGAGTCTGCGGATTTCATCGACATCGGTCAACTTCTCCGCTGCATTGACGTGATCGTCGAAGGTATAATCTCGTTGCCTGGACCTCGATAGTGATCTTGGGGTGGATTGTGCGCGGTAAATTTTGTTTTACGTAGCACGTTCCCCAACAGTGGTATCAGAGCGGTTCTATGCGTAGTTGTAGGTATGACTAGAGCATATGTGATATGCGGCATTGCACATATGATGTGCGGGGTGTTAGTTGAGATCTACCACCGGATTTTCTTGTTGTTTCCCTCTCATTGCAAAATTTTGATCTCGGCGGCATCGTGAAATTTTCAGAGGTCCGGCGAACCTTACGATCTTCGGATCGAGACATGCTAAGGATGACTTTGGTTTCACTTTAGTTGAGAAAGATAAATTTGCAATGAGCGGGCTTGTAGATGTGATCTACACGGGGGTCATGCGTATGACGAAGTTTAGTATGGGGTTCGAGATTTTCGAGTCTCCAATTCTAGACACCCCGACAGTTAAATAACTGCAAGAGCAATCATGCTTATGGTAACGTAGGTAGCAAACGGTTTGCAACGTAGCCATAAAGCCACGTATTGTAGCATAAACGTTAGAGGCGTCTAACTTGTTTTTGCAGGGTATGCATGTGATGTGGTATAGCCTATATGATGCAATGTGATTGTATGAGATGCAAAGTGTTTGTAATTTCAATTTTGTCATGACCTGCGTGTCATGAGTACGGCAATCGGCAGGAGCCAATACGATTGTCATTATTTATTGTATTGACCTACGTGTCAACTAGAAAGCCATGTAATGCATTTATTTTATTAGCTATGTGATAGCAAATAGTTGTAATTGCAAGGACATGATGGTGACAATCTTACATCGATGGACCTCGACGCTACATCGTACGCGAAGAAGGAGTTCTCCGCCAAAAGATGTTGAAGAAGTCTTCTTCAACAAAAGGGGCTATACCATATCACAATAATTTAATTGCATGTAATGTTAATCCCTTTTATGCACCTTGTTTGATGCGTGGTAGACGTTGTTAAATAGGGTGATCCCTCACACAAATATCAAAGTAGTTAGTGTTCTTCCAAGTGTAGCACCGTCTGGAGTATTTGCCATTCTAAGGTGCGCCATGTCACATGGGTACGATAGGTTTGACATATATGAGGCGGGCGCGAACCGTTCGTGCAGCAGAGGACTCGGTTGTCTTGACGAGCTTTGCAAGATCGTCTTGGGTTCGGAACACACCCATCGAAAGATGAACACGAGTCATATGGGATATGATTGGCATGTTTACCTACCGGTCTCGTTATTCCGTCATCAGTGATGTCACATCAATGGTGGAGTAAGTGAGTCGTGGATCTTGAATCACTAATAATCAATTATGAGGGATATTGGTTTTAGTGGGAGCTTACTCTAATTAAGTGTTAATTTAAGTTGCTTTAATCATGAACAATGTCTAAAGTGTATTTGTTTTTAAGTTGTAGATCTATGGCACCCGTAACCACCTTTCCACTATGCGCGTTGCTTGAGAAAGAAAAACTGAATTCATCTGGGAACAACTTTACGGACTGGTACCGTAATGTGAGGATTGTCCTCAAGAGTGCCAAGAAAGACTATGTCCTATCGCAAACTCTCGGTGAACTCCCCGCTAACGCTACGGATGATGAGACTCGTATCTATCAATCTAAGAGCGATGATTCCATTGCAGTACAGTGTATCATGCTTGCCTCCATGGAACCTGATCTTCAAAAGCGTTTTGAGAATTGGGCTGCTTATGAGTTAATCCAGGAGCTGAAAGCTTTGTTTCAGAAGCAAGCAAGGACTGAAAGATATGAGATATCCAAAGCCTTGTTTGAATGCAAGATGGCTGAGAGCAGCTCGGTGAGTCAGCACGTACTCAGATTGTCTGGGTACATGCAAAGGTTGGATGCGCTAGGTTTTCCAATCTCCCAAGAGTTGGGCACTGATCTTGTTCTTGCTTCCCTCCCTCCGAGCTATTTTAACTACAACATGAATGGGATGGAAAAGAGTATGGGTGAATTGTTCACTATGCTTAAAACTGCTGAGAGTGGAATCCAGAAGGACGCCAATCATGTGATGATGGTGAATAAAACAACCAACTTCAAGAAGAAGGGCAAGTCTAAGAAAAAGGGCAAATCCAAGGGTGCTAGTATGACTGACACGTCTAAGAAGTCCAAGACTGGCGCCACTTCTGATGTTGAGTGCTTCTTCTGTAAAGAGAAGGGACACTGGAAGAGGAACTGCAAGAAATATCTGGCAGAAAAGAAGAAGTCTGGAAAGTCCAGCTCAGGTATGAGTGTCATACATGTTATTGATGTATACCTTGCTGGTCCGCAATATAATTCTTGGATATTGGATACCGGATCGGTTGCTCATATTTGCAATTCGATGCAGGAACTACAGAGGCCTAAGCGACTGGCAAAGGATGGGGTGACGATGCGCGTCGGGAACGGAGTAAAAGTTGCTGTGCTCGCCGTCGGTGTCCTACCTCTACATTTATCTTCAGGATTTATATTAGAGCTTAGTAATTGTTACTATGTTCCGGCCTTGAGCAAAAACATTATTTCTGGATCATGTTTGTTGCAAGACGGTTATTCGTTTAAGTCTGAAAACAATGGTTGTTCGATTTATATGGATAATATGTTTTATGGCCATGCTCCCATTGTGAATGGGTTATTTATTATGAATCTTGATGGTAATACACACATCCATAACACTGACGCTAAACGTCGCAAGATAAACGATTTGAATTCCACTTATTTGTGGCACTGCCGTTTGGGTCATATTGGAAAGAAGCGCATGAAGAAACTCCATTGTGATGGACTTTTGGAGTCATTTGATTATGAATCATTTGACACTTGCGAGCCTTGTCTAATGGGTAAAATGACTAAAACGCCATTCACAGGCCACGTAGAACGGGTGACTGACTTATTGGAGATCATACATACGGATGTATGTGGTCCAATGAGTATAGCTGCACGCGGTGGATTCCTCTACTTCATTACCTTCACGGATGATTTGAGTAGATATGGGTATATCTATTTGATGAGACATAAGTCTGAAACCTTTGAAAAGTTCAAAGAATTTCAGCATGAAGTAGAAAATCATCGTAACAAGAAAATCAAGTTTCTGCGATCAGATCGCGGAGGGGAGTATTTGAGTTACGAGTTTAGCGAACATCTGAAAAGTTGCGGAATTGTTCCACAGCTTACGCCTCCCGGAACGCCACAGAGGAATGGAGTGTCCGAGAGACGTAATCGAACCTTGTTGGACATGGTAAGATCGATGATGTCATTAACTGAACTGCCATTGTCTTTTTGGGGTTATGCTTTAGAGACTGCCGCTTTTACACTAAATAGAGCACCATCTAAATCCGTTGAAACGACACCATATGAGATATGGCATGGGAAGAAACCCAACTTGTCTTTTCTTAAAATTTGGGGATGCGATGCATATGTAAAGCGTTTACAACCAAATAAGCTCGATCCCAAATCGGATAAATGCTTCTTTGTTGGTTATCCCAAAGGAACTGTTGGGTATTCCTTCTATCACCGCACCGAAGGCAAAGTGTTTGTCACAAAGAACGGTGTGTTTCTCGAGAAAGAGTTTCTTGCTAAAGGGGTGAGTGGGAGGATAGTGCAACTCGACGAGATTGGTGAATCTTCATCATTAGGTCAAAGTGATGCAACGCCGGAAGTGGTTCCAGAGTTTCCCACAATGACTGATACGGAAGCCCCTACATGTGATGTAGAGACTTCGGTCGAGCCAGCAGCTGAACCACGAAGGTCTGGTTGGATTCGCACGAAACCACAGTAGTTTTCGGACAAGGTATTGTTGTTAGACAACGATGAGCCTGCGACCTATACGGAAGCAATGATGGGCCCTGACTCCGTTAAATGGCTAGACGCCATGAAATCCGAGATAGAATCCATGTACGAGAACCAAGTTTGGAACTTGGTGGACCCTCCTGAAGGCGTGAGGCCTATCGAATGTAAATGGATCTACAAAAAGAAAACAGACGCGGATGGGAATGTATACGTCTATAAAGCTCGACTTGTCGCAAAGGGTTTTCGACAAGTTCAAGGAGTTGACTACGACGAGACATTCTCTCCCGTAGCGATGCTTAAGTCTGTTCGGATTCTTCTAGCGATTGCTGCATATTTCGATTACGAGATATGGCAAATGGATGTCAAAACAGCGTTCCTGAATGGGAAGCTAACCGAGGACGTGTATATGATACAGCCCGAGGGTTTTGTCAATCCAAAGGATGCTGGAAAGGTATGCAAACTACAGAGATCCATCTATGGACTGAAGCAAGCATCACGGAGTTGGAATCTTCGCTTTGATGAAGTGGTCAAAGGGTTTTGGTTTCATCAGGAACTGCGAAGAGGCTTGTGTTTACAAGAAAGTAAGTGGGAGCGCAATAGCATTTCTAATACTCTATGTGTATGACATATTGTTGATTGGGAATGATGTATCTTTTCTTGACAATATTAAGACTTCGTTGAAAAATAGTTTTTCAATGAAAGACTTAGGCGAGGCAGCATACATATTAGGTATAAAGATCTATAGAGATAGATCAAAGCACCTAATAGGGCTAAGCCAGAGTACATATATAGATAAAGTACTGAAGAGATTCAGTATGGAAAACGCCAAGAAGGGGTTCTTGCCGATGTCGCATGGGAAAAGTTTGAGCAAGAATCAGTGTCCTTCAACAACTGATGAGCGAGAACGCATGAGTAAGATTCCATACGCATCCGCGATTGGGTCAATCATGTACGCCATGATATGTACACGACCAGATGTGTCCTATGCTCTAAGTGTTACGAGCAGATACCAGAGTGATCCAGGTCATGATCATTGGACAACAGTGAAGAATATCCTAAAGTACCTGAAGAGGACTAAGGATATGTTTCTCGTATACGGTGGTGACGAAGAGCTCGTTGTAAAGGGTTACACCGACGCCAGCTTTGTCACAGATCCAGACGATTTTCGATCTCAATCAGGCTTAGTGTATACACTGAACGGTGGCGCAGTGAGCTGGAAGAGTTCCAAGCAGGACACTGTGGCGGATTCTACAACGGAGGCTGAGTATATCGCCGCTTCAGAAGCGGCAAAGGAGGGCGTTTGGATTAAGAAGTTCGTCACCGAGCTTGGTGTGGTTCCGAGCGTGCTGGATCCTATGGAGCTCTATTGTGACAATAGTGGCGCCATAGCTCAGGCCAAGGAGCCAAGGTCCCACCAGAAGTCCAAACATACACAACGCCGATTCCACATCATTCGTGAATTGGTGGAGCGTGGAGACGTAAAGATATGCAAAATACACATGGATCTGAATGTGTCAGATCCGCTGACGAAGCCTCTACCACAAGCAAAGCATGAGCAACACCGGAATGCCATAGGTGTTAGGAGCTTAAGCATTGGCTAGATTATTGACTCTAGTACAAGTGGGAGACTGTTGGAAATATGCCCTAGAGGCAATAATAAAGTTGTTATTATTCTATTTTCATGTTCATGATTAAGTTTATGATCTATGCTAGAATTCCATTGGTTCTTGAATATGAGATTCAGAGGAAAACCTAATTGCATGTGTGGAATAATAAACACCATTCAGATCCCTAGTCAGGCCTCTGGACTAGCTCATGTATTGTTGATGATCTTGTTTTCCTGATCATGGGCATTGTTAATGTAACAAGGATGCCGGCAATAATGGGAACACATTGTTAGGGTAACAATGGTGTTGGATAGACCCCCTTATGAGATACTGCGAGATCACTTCGTCAATATGTTGTCAGTATCTTCTCATGATGTGTTAACGTTTACTTGCATCCTGAGACCATGAGAATATCATAGACCCGGATACCGAATGGTTGCTTTGGGGTCATCAAACGTTACTCCGTAACTGGGTAATTATAAAGGTGACTTCCAGGTACACCAGAAAGTATATCGTGGTTCTAGATATGTCAAGACTGGGATTTGCCCATCCGGCGATGGAGAGATACACTCTGGGCCCACTCGGTATTACGGTGTCCAGCATCGCCTGGCCAGGTATTGTGACTAAAAGGTTAGTCACGGGGATACCGGAATACGGAAATGAGAAAAGAGTACAAACCGGTAACGAGGATAACTAGGTATGGTGATCAAGGAGTTGATCACAGGGATATCGTCAAAGTCTCGCCTCGGGTTGTGTAACGTATCGTGAGGCAAAAGGAATTGTATGCGACAATACAAGGTTCGCTCGATAAATATCTTCGATGATATGTGGGAGTCGTTATGGGTGTCCAGATCCCGCTGACGATTATTGACCGGAAGGTATCCCGGACATGTCCACATATACTCGAACCTATAGGGTCACACGCTTAACGTTTTAGCGACATTTAGGAATGCTACGATTTATGGAGAACGAGAGAGAAGGGTTCCGAAAGTGTTTCGGATGATCTCGAAAGTGTTCCGGATGATCTCGAAAGTGTTCCGGGAGGTCCCGGATGGTTCCGGTGATGTCCGGAAGTGTTCCGGAAAGTTCTAGAAGGTTCTAGAAATTCTAGAAGGTTCTGGAAGGTTCTGGAAATTCTAGAAGTTCTAGAAGGTTCTAGAAGGTTCTAGTGGAGTTGGACTCCAACTCCAACAGGGTGTCCCTGCTGGAGTAGGACTCCACCTGCCTAGGGAGAGCTGCCCCAACCCCTATAAATAGAGGGGCAGGGCACCTCAAAGAGGATCAAGGCAGCCCCAGAAGCAGCCCTAAACCCTAGGCCGGCCATCTTTAGATTGGCCACAGCCTTCTTTTCTCTCTCTTCTAGATTGGATCTAGTACAGCTGCCGGCGCGCTGCTGCTTCTCCTTCTCGTAGATCCCCGCTGTTCTTGTGTGCTGGTCCACACATTATTGCGGTGTCGCTGATCCAGTACGCGTGGATACCTCGGAGACGTCGTATACTTCGGCGTTCGATCGGGCGAACTATTCGCGAGGAGATCGCTCTCGCGGCTGGGAGGTATAACCTAGCTGTGGGAGTCTGTGGACTTTATCGACATCGGTCAACTTCTCCGCTGCATTGACGTGATCGTCGAAGGTATGATCTCGTTGCCTGCACCTCGATAGTGATCTTGGGGGTGGATTGTGCGCGGTAAATTTTGTTTTGCGTAGCACGTTCCCCAACAGTAAGAACAGATACTACCTTAAATCTTAGCCGAACAGATTAGTTCATTTGTGTACTAAAGTGCTTAAAATTGATAAGGATGGATACTACTACTTGATTATGTTGGTCAGGCTAGTGAAGATGTTTAAACATCTGAAGCAATACACATATGCTAGATTATATATGTGGCTTATGTGTTTTTTTAAAAAATACTGGTAAGAACAGATGCTAGCTGCCCTAAACCCTATGATGATAATTAAACTGACGGTCCTATTAAAGAAAAAAATTCCATCCATGTGCATGGATTATAGTGATTTTAGATGAAATCCTACCTTGTTGGCTGGACAAGGGTAAGCTTGGGCCTCCTAAGCTTGCTATTGGCTTGCTCCTCAACTTGCCGATGGCCTATTCTTCTCTTCTATGGTCCTTCTCCTCCTCGGCTGGTCCTAGTTCTTGAGTTCCTCCTCCTTGTCTTGGTGGTTTCCTTCCTTCACTTCATGCTGCACTTCATGATCTTGAGCTCCTTTCCTATTCTTGATGGTCAACTGGGCTAGACTTCTAAATGCTCCAATGCTTGGGCTATGGTTCCTTATTCTTGTGGAACTAGTTCTTGAGAAGAATGATAACGCTACTGTAGTTTCCTACTGTGGAAATGGTGCTCATTCTACTACGGTTATCCTGTTATACTACTGGTGGCCTTTTTCTTATCTTAACAGAGCCTTCTCGAGGCCTCTTCGGTGGCATTTTTCCTGCCACCTCCTGCTATCTTACTTCAACGTGTTGCCCCTGGATAGTATTGTGGCTATTTTTGTGACTTTGGTTTGCCTTATGAACTAAGCTATTGACTCTAGTCAATTGTTGTGGGCCATTGCTAGATATCTCACTCATATGGCTTGCTACCTTTATGGTTAAGAAATGTGGGCTGTTTGGATAGTTATGGATGCATGGTTACCTTATCTCAATGTTTTGTTTAAATAAAACAATTTCTTTTCCAAGAATAAAAACTCATGGAGGCAAATAGTGTAGGAAAAATAAGATTATTTTTGTTACTTCTCACCTCTTTTCTCCTTATATCAATATGATAGATTCATCTGAAAAGGGTTTTAGCCAATGTGGCCCTTGGATATTTTCAAAAACAAAATGTTTTCTAAAATTATTTTCGAAACTTAAAAAGTATGTTTTCTAAAATTATTTTCGAAACTTAAAAAGTATCTAGGTCCACCTCGGTATTATTTTGCCCTGTAGCTAACCCTACGGGTTTAGGCAAAAATGTGCTGGTGGATCCAATTTACTTTAAAACAATGTTTTCAAAAACCCTTTGCCTCCTCCAGTAATTTGCGAGGTCCTAATGATCCCGAGATTCATATACTTAGTGACCTCGGACATCGCAAATATTTCTAAAGGCTACCTCCTCCAACATCTGGTATTCTTCTATGGCTCGACGTTCAGCACATGAAGATTAGGTGTAGTAATTGATGTATAGGTAGAGTTTCACTTGTATACTTCTCTTTTTTTCTTTATTTATTTTTCTTGTAATTATGTTGTATATCCTGTAATGACATTCTTTATTTAATTAAAGTTCCAATTTCAATGTATATACACATGTGCATGAAATATTTACGATGAATGTCATGTATGAGATGAGTGCACAACGCAATCTTCCCCCTCTCATATTCTAATTTACGATGCAACTCGGCAGACTTTGGTCAACTCAGCAGCGCGAGTTGACCTAACTTCTACCTCACACCTCTTACAACTAACCCCAAAACTAGGGTTCTCACAGTATCAAATCTCAGATCAAAGCATAGCAGCTTACCTTGTGGAGGTGAAGCTGGAGAAGAAATTCATCGAGCTCAAAGTACGGTATACCCTATGAAAGGACAACTATCGAGCTGATAGTCTTGCCCATCTAGCATCCTCATGATCTCCATGTCCACCAACGACCTTTGCAGAACATGAAGCGGCGGTGATCGGCGGAGAAGAGAGTGCCAATGTTGTTACGAAAGGATAATGGCAATTGAGAGGGTGAAACTTGCGTAGTAAGAAAGGGGGCAGTGAGCCGTGCGGTCAATTAAGATAAGGAAGACTATGACGGTCACAATCAAGAAAGGACAGACGTTGGTGATTCGGTCTGAGGGGCGATTCGGAGCTCTCGGTGCCCAAATCACTTTGTTGAGGATAGGAATGATCGAGTCTCCTTGCGAAGCCATAGAAGCTGATGTCGCATTGTTGTGTTGGAAGCAAGAGAAAGTCTATGGTGATGGCACATGCGGCACGTGGTTGCTTTCGTGTCTAAGATAGAACTCAGATCTGATAGGTGGGTGCCGGCTGCCAGTGTGTTGTCACGCTAGTGGGCACATGTGTAGGCATGTGTGCGGCTTGGTTGGGCTGGGCTAGATGGCAGGGCTGGTTTCGGCCCAGTCCAAG
The DNA here is from genome assembly GCA_019208055.1 of Stipa capillata. NCBI lineage: Eukaryota > Viridiplantae > Streptophyta > Magnoliopsida > Poales > Poaceae > Stipa > Stipa capillata. The sequence continues at coordinate 77,867 of JAGXJF010004165.1, forward strand.
ATTTGGTTTTCTTATCCTCTTTTTCTTTTTCTTTTTATTTTCTGCTTTGAATTTATGTTTGATTTTTGAATTCAAACCAAATGAGCCACTTTATAGTCTTATATTCTATAAATTTTTATAGAGGCTGCTAGGAATATTTTAAACCACCTAAAGAATATTTCTAGAGCCGCTTTATTAACTGTTTTCCTCAGTTAATATTTAATTTCAATTTTGACCACTTTTTGGGCTCGAACTACGAGTATGTTATAAATTTATCCCAAAAATATGAGAAAATTTTAGGGGCTCAGAAATATTATATGAAAAATTATATATTGATTTTGGAGAGATTCCAACATTCAAAAATTCCTCTGCTTAATGGACCTTTGATCTACTAATTAATTGGACTTAAATGCTAATGAAGCACACTAGCATGCATTACATTCTCAAAATGGGGATGTTATGAACCTACCCGCCTTAGAAGAATCTTGACCCTGAGATTCCGATTAGCTAGAGAAGAGACAGGAGTATGCATATCGAAGGTGATCTTTGTGTTGTTGATTCAGTTTTATTGTGGATGCGAGCGTGATATTCTCGATATGAAATGTTTTCTCGGAGATCAAGGGTACAAACAGCTGATTTTGGAATAGGATCATGGAAACATCTTCTTAGTTTGGGAAAGATGGAAGATATCATGATGTTGGAAAGATATGGTGGTAATTCCAACTGATGAGCAACTTCATCTCGTTTTGCAACAATGTGCCAACTTGCCTTTGATACCAAATCGATGGACACCCTTGAGAGGAGTGACTTGATGATAGACTTTTTCATTTGGTTCAAAGTGTATCTCTTGATGATAAGGTTAGATTAACTCTTCTGACGGGATTGAGCAGTTCACAAACGTCTTGGATGATTTGGACTTGATCTTCAGCTTCTTTGAGTGGGGTTCAACATTTTCACCCATAAAGGACTTTAGAAGGAGCCCTTCTTTGAGTGGGGTTCAACATTTTCACCCATAAAGGACTTTAGAAGGAGCCACACCAAAGCTTGAGTATGTCTTCAAGGATTTGATTGACTCGTTCCTGTGAGGGACCCGGTATTTTAATCTGATTCAAGGAATTCACAACAAGTGAAGACGGTGACCATAGCCGCTATCTGCGACGGACTATGGCTCACCCCCGCCCCGTGCGACATGCATACGACACAATGCGTATGTCTCACCACGGCCTGATTGAGGGATCACGATTCCAAACACATACGCCACACGCGTATGACTCATTTTGGCAATGGACCGTACATTCAGTTTGCACTTCTCGAAATAAAATATCAAGTACCTCCATATGCATCCAACCACACTCCCCATTTCAACATACACGCATGACAGATGGGAGGTGGGGGCATATGTTGGACAGCAAGAAATATCATCACACAAGCTCTACGATTAGGATAATATATCTAGCTGTCCACTTATTGGACCACATGAGTTACATCAGTCGGCGATAACCGGAAACATAGTCAATTCGGGAATAATTACACAGCAGCGGATAAAAGAAATTAAATCCCACAGCGGTGCATCAACCGCTACTCAAAAGCCAAAACAGATCCCATAAGTCAAACGCCAACCAAGGAAACCACTCGATTAAGCATCGTCGTAAAAATCTACAACCACTGGCTCACCTGCAAAAGTCTAGGAACATCCTAGGTGAGTACAAAGGTACTCGCAAGACTTATTCGTGTTTGATTAAATGCCCTACGCATGCTTACTACAACAGCAAGTAAACGTGATGCAAACCAAAGATAATAAGGTACAAGATAACGTAAGACCATTATATAATAGCTAGCAATCCAGGTTTCACAGGAATCATGGTAAGAGTCAAACCAGTTACATATCAACATTTCCAATTCATTTGGGGCAGCCCACACCCCAATTAAATCAGTGTCCATCGCAACAACAATTTCAAACAAATATTCTCTCGGACCGTTACCGGCAATACGATCACCCTGAGTATAGCGAGTGCATTATCCCTTGGAGGTTGTAAGGCTTCAAGGGCCTGAGACTTACCTCAACTACACCCCAGCCTCGATGCCAGTGATGTCCACGCGTGAAAAAGGGTTGTAACACGATGAAGTAACCTCAGGTTGGTATAGCGATAGAAACACTTCTAACACCGGGGGTCGCATTCATGGCATCAATTAATACCAACCGTATTCATCGTGCACACGCCCTTCGGCTCTCACATCTCACCTTAGCCAGTTCAAATTGTTAGGGCAACAAGATTAATTCCCAGCCATAGCTGGACATCACACACGATACAACCTACACATGCTAGTTTTACTCAATTCCAATCACTTTATTCAAGCAAACATTTCACCCACAAACATATATGAGTAAGGCATATAATTCACAATGTAAATATGCAACAAGCTCTGCTTGCCTTGATCACAAAGCTCGAGGTCTTGAGTGGGATCGAAAGTTTGATGTTCTTCCCCTTTGGGCTCTTTTGTAAGCAACACGAAATACCGGAAAAGAAACGATAAAAGAAAGTAATAAGTTCCAGCATGGATGCATGATGAATAATGCTAGATGTGGACTTCTAAAATGACTTAAGGATGCAAAAAATCTGAAATAATAAGAATTTTCCTCAATTTTAACTTGTGGGAATTAATGGATTGCCCTAGCAATGCATGCATGATGGATTATGCCCAATTTTGAGTTAGGTTTAAAAATTGTTATTCACAAATGGATGGTAAGGCCCTAAGTTAGGTTATGGTGGAACTACTCTGAGATACAAAATTACCACAGTTGGAGTTTTTCGAATCGGAGCTATAAAGATGTGGTTATGTATTGTTAAAAATCAGTGCATGAGAGGAAACATCATCGTACAATTGAATATTGGCCAACAGTATATTTGCAAATTTTGAAAATGTGTTTGAACCAGGTTATAGATAATTTCACAAGGATTCTAGAAATATAAAATTTGTTGAAATCGGAGCTACGAGTAAAAAGTTATGGCATTTTTAAAATCTACCAAAATTAGGACAAAACCCTAATTCCATTTTTGGCACTGCTTCCTGCGAGAACAAAATAGCTACGGGTACCCGAAGGCTACCCCAAGACAACTCGGTCCAGGTGGCAGCCAGAGGGGCCGCCACGCCACACCCTCCCTCTGCCTACCAGGCTGACGGGCTCGGGTGGCAATGCTTCTCACCGGAGCATCACTAGAGATGCTCCAGGTGGCCTGGGGAGTGCGGGGGCTCAGGAAAAGGCGGCGGAGGCAGCAGCAGCTCACCCCGGAGGCAATGCGAGGGCGCGGGGAAGCTGCGGAGGTCGGGATCGAGCTCCCAGTGGCCGGCGGCAGTGGAGAACTTCGGTCATCGCCGGTGGGGGTCTTCGGGCGCGGATCTGAGGAGAGGAAGAGCAGGGGAGGTGAGGGAGGAGAAGGGGATGCTCAGGAACAAAATAGGGAGGTCGGGGCTCACCGAATGTGGAGGGATTTCTCACCGGAGCTTCAGCCGGACGCGGAGAAGAAGGCGGCGAGAAGGAGAGAATCGGGCACGGGAGGAGAAAAAAGGAAGCTAGGGGTGAGAGGGGAGGAGAAAAAGAGGAGGGGCGGCTCGGTCGGCTTAAATAGGGCCACCGGAGCGCTCGCCGTGGTGGCAGCCACCGCCCACCGTCCCCAACCGACGGCGGCGACGTGGAGGCCAAGGCCTGATAAGTGGGCCGGGTCGGGCACGACTCGCCCGGAAAATAACCCGGAAGCAACCCGGAGGCAGGGCAGCCCAGATGTTCAACCCGGAGGTTCCGGACCGAACCTCCGGCATCAACGGAACCAGCTCAATTCTTCTCTGGACTCCCCTGGAAAACAGTCCGGATTCCATCCAGAATTTCCGGACAGCCCGGAGGCTCTTCCTGGAGGTCTCGGACTGAACCTCCGGCAGCCACAGGACCAACCCAACCCTCTCTGGACTCCTCCAGAATTTAGTCTGGAATTTCCGAACATCCCGGAGGCTCCAGATCGGACCTCCGGCAGCAACGGGACTACCCAAACCCTCTCTGGACAACCCCGGAAAATAGTCCGGATTCCATCCGGAATTTCCGGACCGCCCGGAGGTTCCATCCGGGGGTTTCGGACCAAGCCTCCGAATGGTGCAACAGAAGAGGAAATCTTGTGCAAAAATTATTTGGACCTTGGGAATATAATACTTTTGGGGTTTATGGTGGTTATTCAAATAAGTTGATCGGTGTGCACTTATCGAAACTAGTTACCAAAGATGAGATATGTACGTATTCTATAAAACATAGTTTGTCCACAATTGAGTTTATGCAAGGGTTGGTGCAGGGATGATGCCATGTATGCTGGATGAGATGCATGACCTAATTCACCAAAATGGGAATGGGTGTTACAGTTCCATTTGCCCACCAGTTTGGGGATGATAAGCAGTGCTGAAGAGAGATGGGTTCCCATAGCAGCTTGGAAACATTACCAGAATTTAGAGGTAACTAGATTGCCGCGATCAAGGACAACTCTCTTTGGAATTTCGTGGAGAGGTATTTATTCGAGATACATAAAGCTCGGTGAGCTAGATAGCTGAATCGTCTCCTAGACTAGTAAAAAATGTGCCACTTTGGATAGTTGATCAGCAACTACCCAGATGGCATTATTGACTTTTTGAATCTTGGAAAGACCAGTAACAAAAACCATCATGACCTCATCCCATTTTTATTCAGGGATGGGTAAGGGTTGAAGAGTGCTAACGGGCCATTGGTGTTCAGCTTTAACATGATGACACAAACTCAACAATGAAGCGAAAAAGCTCTCTTTTCATTTGGGTCCACAAATATATTTTGACCTTCTTCTCCATGAACAAAACTAAGCATCCCCATGGTCATGACCTAGGTCGGATAAAACCTTTTTCTTCCAATTTCTGGAGTTGTTTCTTCAGATCGACCAACTCACTCGGAGGCATCTGATAAGGATGATTATACATGGGAGAGGTTCAAAGAACCAATTTAATCACGAATTTGATATCTCGGTCACGTGGCAAGTCTGGTAATTCTTTCGCAAAAACATACAAAAATCACAAAATACTAGAACATCTTAGATTTTAGGTAAGGCTTGACTATCAAGTGCATAAAGGTGAGCCTTGACAAACTAAGGAGTGAATTTCATAGTTTGACCTGAAGGATGAATGAGAGATACTCTCTTGGTTGGACAATTGATCTAAGCTTGATTCTTAGACAAACAATCCATACCAAGGATGACATCAATATCAATGGAGGCCAAGGCAATTGAAGTAGCTAGAAACTTTAGATCAACTTTGATACGAACTTCACAACACTCTTGGGTGGAATGCAACTGCAAACTTGGTGAAAGAATGACCATAGTAGTATGGATAGGTTCAGAAGAAATATCATGTTGCTCGGCAAAACCCATAGATATGAAAGAATGTGATGTGCCTAAATAAAAAAGAATTGATGCTAGAACTGAGTTAACAATAAGCGTACCCAACACAACTTAAGTTGCCTCGTGGGCTTTTTTCAATGACCACATGGTTCACTCACCACGACTAGCAAATGGGGGCTTGCCATTTGTCTTCTTAGGTGGAGCAATGCAACAGCCCTGACCTAGTCCCCAAGTAGGATGAGGGACGACTGTTTTGTTTTGGGGATAGTCTCGAGAGAAATGGCTTGGCTGGCTAGAAGTGAAACAAGCTCCATAAGGCACAGGTGGAGCGACGTTGCTAGACTGTCCACTGAAAGTCCTCGGCTAGGGGTGACGGGGGGATCCCCCCTGGACAGGCCCAAGACAAGGACTCGGCCGGTGTGGCCGGAGGTGGCCCATACCGGGTCCATGAAGTCCACTCGGTTGGGCCGTCCGCACGTCATCAGGATAAGCATTATCATGACGCGTTCAACGTACGACCCGTTCAACCAACGGCGTGCGATCAATGCGCCACTACCGGGAGCAACGTGCGCAGTCAACGTGCCGTGATGCCAGGAGCCACTCCGCACGACCAGGGCTGGCTAACTGAAATCACCACGACAAGGGGTTCTGCAAAGGTGGAGGGGAAGCAAAACCAGAGGGCTTCTCGTAAGGTGTAGCATAATTAACTGCACTGGAGGGGATCCAAACACGTCTCTTTTGAGCACTATAGTGAGAGGGCTTCAATGTGTCACGATCACTCTTGCATGACTCATCAAGAGTTTTCCTGCCATGCTCTTGTCTTGATGGCCTTCTTCGCTAAGGTCTGTAAACTAGGGAAGTCAAAAGCAAGCAACTCGTAGGGATCTCCAGATTTAGTCCCTTACAAAAATTTTCCTACTTATCATCATCGGTGGCAACATCATGCTTAGCATGCCGAGCCAAATGATTGAACTCATGCAGATACTCAGTGATGTTGTTCCGCCCTTGCTTGACAGTATGAAACTCTTCTTTCTTCACTGCCATCACCGCTTTTGGAATGTGGACCCCTCGGAAAGCGGCGCGGAATTCTTGCTAGGTGATAGCATGGCCAGGTTCCTGCATGGCGCTGAATTTTTCCCACTAGACACTACCAACACCTTCAAGCTGATATGCAATGTCATTCACGTGGTCAGCCGCAGGAACACGTGCCATCTTGAGCTTATGCTTTATGGTATGAAACTAGTCATAGGCTTTGAGAGGATCCTCGGAGTGGTTGAACATAGGTGATTGTGTCCTCATGAACTCTGAAAGACCAAGACAACCATTAGCTTGCTAGTTAGTGTTTTGGATGAGGCTCTCGAGAAGTCAAGTTTGGTCCATACAATTGCGCTCTATTTGCACAAGATCTTCTACCATGGTCAGCGGAGGAGGAAGATAATCATCCCCGTGGTTTACACCACGACCACGACTACAACCTGGTGAAGAGCTCTCATGAGTATTCCCAAGCATCCTGAAGTAAAGAATATATCTTACTTCAAGACTCAAAAGTCAGGTCATATGGAAACATTGTGGTAGAATGTATTTAGGGAACTGAACAATGTGGAAGCAAGATGGAATCCAAGTATATTACAAATGGTACAACAATAGCTCGAAGGCTAAAACACATTCTATAGGAGATATATATACATATGGTAGATGTTCTTACACAAGAGAGTAAGTATTTTAAGCTCACAAGCCCAAATATATACATCATTGTGATATAGTACCATACTCACATATTGAGGTTCAGTTCCTATTCATTATCATCTACAACCACTGTTGGTTAATGTACAAAGGAAGGAACCATAAACCGTCATCACACAGGACGACCATGTGTATGGGTCTCTAGCAAACTACTGAAGCTACAAGATGCTTCAGTACTCCTCAAAGACAAGCAAAAGGGGCACGACAAGTGTCAAAGTGCTAAGCTCCGATTGGCTACGGTAGGTTCGGGCAGGGGCAAGGTTGACGAGCGTAGTGATCTCGATGAAGAGGTTCACACTGGGTGGTACAATACCTCCAACATTAGGACAATATTGAAAGGTATTGGCTTAGCTTCCACATCGAGCACTCCATTTGTAAGAAGGGTTCATTCCTAGACTGGGTTTTGTAGCTACTAAAAAATTCCACTGATGGCTGTGGGCAGCGATGGCTTATGGTGAACAACCTAAAACTCCCGATCTAAGGCCTTGATTAACTGGGTTTATCGAAGGATCTCATGTTTGTCCTCTTCATCCTTTTGCGGGCAAATGGCATGATTGACATGATGGTCACCCGGAGGGATAGCAGATAGTGACATGATGGGTAACTCATACCTCAAATGAGTTAGATCACAATAAGCTACCTCCTCCATAGCAATGTCCACAGTTGTACCACTGCCATAGCAGATGTGCATTAAGTGACTGTCTCGCTCATGGTACATGGCCACGTACTGCGTCATATTGAAATCCTGAAAGTTCTCATAGACAATGTACTCTAGCATCCATTGGTAGCATTTGCTCACAAGAACGTGAGAATGGAACTTTGGAAAGCCTGGTGTGTCAATGCTCTGTGTCAAGTGAATGATCTTCCCATGAGGCATCTCAAAAAGGAAAGAATAAGAGTTTGCAACTTTGAATGTCATGATCTAAGATGAGCTGGAACATAAGAACAACCCAATAGGAAATGGCAAGTTTTTTCACAATCGAATGAAAAGACAAGAGATTAGAACTAAGATTGTAGGTGCTAAGGACTAAACAGGGATTTTACTTATACTTCTCTCAACTCCTTTTAAATTTGACAAAGTTTCACAATTATAGACCCAACAACCAAGGTCAATGTTATCCTACGGAAAGTCCTGCTTTGATACCAAAGTTGTTGGGACCTAGAATTTACAATATAAAATCTCAAATGGAATTATCATAGAAGTGAAGAAATCAACCTCGATCATGTAAGATGGCAAGCTCACACTCACACTCCGGTGAAGTGCATGTTCATGCCATAGGGGGTTCCTGGACCAAGGCGTGCGCGTTGGGTTACTGGACCACATTGCGTGCAACGATGGTGGTGCATGGCCCTAATGTCACTAGAGCATCGCCAGCGGTGACCCAAGGTGGACTGGCACTGTGGCACTAGGCCAAAGGCTGGTAGAGGCTGCGCGTGTACTGGAGAATGCACACAAAAGCTTTGAGGTCTCACCAAAAGCTCAATGAAGGGCTAGCTAGGATGGAGGTGCTCAGGAACAGGGATTTCAATGGTGACAGTGGATGGCAGCATAGGGGCTCTTCGATGATAGTGCTTCGGGCATTTGAGTTTCTATCAAGGTGGGGGAAAGCTTCACGAGGGAGTTAGAGACGGAGGGAACTGAGAGGAAACAACGGGGGCTCACCAGGGCTATGATTGATGGTGGCGGCGGAAGTTCACCGGAGAGGAAGAAGATGATAGTAGTTCGGGCATTCTAGCACTGCTTAGGACTAGCTGATCGGTGGAAAAGTTGGAGGGGACATTGAGGGCGAAGCTTGTTGGCCAAGCGGGAGCATGGAGGTGGCCGAAATGTGAGCGGCGGCAATCGTTGAAGAAGGGAGTGCTGCTGGTGATCCAAACAGATGAGCGCAACAGAGATGGTGAAACTTGCATAGTAAGAAAGTGGGCGGTGACGTAAGCTTGACCGCACCGTCAATTGAAGATAAGGATGACTATGACAGCTGTAATCGAGAAGGGAGCGGACGACTAGTGATTCAGTCTAAAGGGTGATTCAGTGCCCTCGCCACACAAATCACTACGCTAAGGATAGGGATGAGCGCAGCATGGCTTAGTGAGTCTCTTGGTGAAACAGCAGAGGGTGAGGTGGCATCGTCGTGTCGGAAGCAGGAGGTGGCGTATAGTGAGCGCGCACATGACATGCAGCCACTGGCACCTGAGGCAGACGACGAAGCCAACAGGCGGGACCCACCTGTCAACATCTTCGTGTTGGTTTTGGCCTAGTCCAAGGTTCAGTTTTCTTTTTCTTGTATTATTTGTATTTGTATTTTGTGTTTTGTATTTAGGTTTGATTTTGAATTCACACCAAATCAGCTTAGAATATTTTGTAAAAATTTTAGAGGCTCTCGGAATATTTGGAACCATGCAAAAGCAGGCCCACTTTCTTAACTATTTTCTTCAGTTCATATTTAATTTCAGTTTTGACCCCTTTTTGGGCTTGAACTACAAATATGTTATACATTTATCCAAAAAGTATGGGAAAATTTGTGGGGCTCAGAAATATTATGTTGAGCCTATATATGGATTTTGAAGAGATTCCAACATTGGACAATCCATTTGCTTAATAGATCTATGATCTACCATTTTTTATTTTTTTGAAGGAGCAGTAGGGGAGGCCCCTACGATATATATATTAAAATAAAAGATTGTACATAACTACGTTACAAATAATTAAACAAAAGCCAAAAGGAAAACAAAAGAATATATAGAAGGGCAGATAATACACCCAAAAAGATTACCCTAGGGAAGTAAACCATTTAAACAAGGAGGGTTTGTGATCAACTTCACCCTATGCATAAGCAAGGTGACATCATAAATAAACACTTGACACCAAGAATGGAATGATGGTGATAATCCCTTGAAGATCTTTGTTTTGTTGCACTGTTTCCACACATTCGATTAGGAAGAATCAAAATTTTCATGAAGAACGTCAAACCAAATTGTCCTCTGCATGCTGGAGCATTTCATGAAGCTTGCCAATAGGACCCCAATCGATTTGAAGATAGGACCAGCAGCGTCTACTAAACTAACACCCCATGAAGAGGTGTGATGAAGTTTCCTCCATATCCTAAACACAAAGAATGTAGCAATAATCAGAAGAGAGGTGAATGTGTCGTCGCTTAAGCATGGCTTGCTTGTTAAGCGAATCGACCATAACTGGCCATGCAAAAATCTCGTGTTTTATCATACATTTACTGCACCATATGCAATTCATCTGTAGAGAGACTTGCATATGCCGGAAGACCAGGTTATAGAATTTGCATGAAGTATATAGATCTGACCCCCAAAATGTAACAATGTAACTCTAACGGCCCGGGAGAACTGAAGTTCATGATGATCTCATAGAGCACCCAGAACTCCACATGGGCCTACGTTGAGAGTGGCAGACAAAAGAGTTCCGGGAGGTTAGAACTCTGCAATGCTTGAGCTACTGTGACTAGTGTATCCTTGGCATAAGTATAGAGGTATGGAAATTTGATACGAAGACAATGCCCATTCTAGGCATCCTCCCACAAAAGAACTGACTGCCCATTGAAATCCTTGCAAGAAGCAATAGCACCGTAGATATTCACGAGCTTAAGAATATCCTTCCCCCAAAATGAACCACATGCTTTCATACCCTATGGCGCCCCTGGAAGATAATAAGAATTCCAAACAAGAGACACCTAAGGGACATCAGCATGATCGAAGAACTTGTGCAGATTTTTCATAAGAAAAGCTTGGTTCTGAAGAGTCAAGTTGATCACACCAAGGCCACCCTTGCCCTTTGGCTTACAGACCATATCCCCAGCAGCTAGGGATTGCTTGGAAGCTGCATGCTTGGTGCCACTCCATAAAAACTGTCAGCAAGCACAATCCATATTTTTGATGACCGTTACCGGGATCTCAAGAACACACATATAAAAGGATAGAGTTCACCAGCTGCAGCTTACCGCCATGAGATAGAAAAAAAGACACCCCACAAAGTCGCCTCTCCACTCGATCCATAAGCAGGGGAAAATCTTGTACCCGTGGTTTCGTAGTTCCTAGAGGCAACCCCAGAGTGAATGGTAGGGATCCACAAACACAAACCAGAGCCTACGTGAGAGACAAAACCTTATCCTCTCATACATTCAAGGGGAACAACATCGATTTATTGTAGTTGACCTTCAAACCCGTCGAGAGGTAGAACTCATGTAACAGTTCCTTCAAATGGGCAAGCAAAACTGGGTAGGCTGGCATAATGATCAATGTACCATTAGCATAATGATCAATGTGCATAGTATATCATTGATTTGACCTAATATGGAAGATGAGCAGTGTCTAGGCGAACTAGGATGCAATACCAGTCAGTTGCCTGTGGGCTTGGCATATCACTGGGTCCAGAGCTATCATGTGATTTCTTTGCTGCAAACCTTTGATGTTATCTAGCCTTTGTGGCCCCATGTGCAAGTTTTCTAATATAATAGTTGACTATATTGTATTATTTTATGGATGGATACAATATTCACTTTGACTGTGGGTAGTAGCTATTGATCACGGGACTACTGCTAGTTAAACACAGAGGTGATTCGATCACTAAAGCTAGTCCCCACACTAACCTAACCAAAACCGAATCTGGCAGTCGTCTTGGAGACGGAAGGACTCATGTCGAAGGAATTTGGATCTAACTCTTATTAGGCCTTAGAAGAAATGTGAATCACTTGGCTTGCTCACAATTTGTGAAAAAGGACTATTTCTAAGGTATTTTATTTTCAATGTTGTTTACCAAACCCCTTCCTTTGTTTAAAAGATTAAAAAACCACTTGTAGAAATGACTCAGGATACTCCCTGGTCATGAGGTCTATACAGGATACTCCATTTAGTAAGTCTATATTTCCTCTTACATTCATCACTTTGCCAGTAGATTCTAGACCGAACATAATTGAGTCTCTCAAGGATTCCTCGTGGCATCTCAAAAAATGATATCAGAACATAGGTAGTCACTGAGGACGGTGTTAATTAGGACCAACCAACCACCATAAGATAGGGGTTTACCTTTCCAACTATTCAGTCATTTTGCAAAATGGTCCTCCACTCCACTCCGTATTCCCGAGCTTTTTGTAATGAATTGGTATGCCCAGGTAGTGGAAGGGGAAGATCCCTATCTTGCGTCCAAAAATATTTCTACATTGGTCCTGATGTTCTTTAGCTTCGCCAAAACAATATAATTCATTCGTGTGAAAATTGATCTTTAGGCCAGATTCACCCAAGCAAAATAACACGAATTCATATTCGTGGCCTGTTCTAGGTCGTGCTCCTTCAATAACACGGTATCATCCACATATTGGACAACTGAAAGTCCATCATCTATTAGATGTAGGACGACTCCAGTAATTTTCCCATCCATTTTAGCCCGATCAGTGATGGTTTCTAGCATATCCGCCATTATGTTAAATATAATAGGGGAGAGCGGATCTCCCTAGCGCAGACCCTTTTTTTCCAGGAAGTGGGGGCCGACACTGTCCTTAATTTTAATCCCGACACTCCCTCCCGTGACAAAACTATAAATCCATTGGCACGATTTAGGGGAAAAACCTTTATGCCATAATGAATGTTCGAAAATAGGCTATGTGTCTTTATCATAGATCTTCTCAAAGTCGATTTAAAAAATAACGCCACTTTTTTTGGGTGCAGCTCATGGACTCTTTCATGGAGAATGACAACTCCATCTATGATATACCTAACCGGCATAACAATCTTTTTCGTGGGTCGTATAATTTTCTCCGTAGCTGAATTAATTCTATTTGTGCTCACCTTGGTGAAGATTTAAAGCTGACGTTTAAAAGATAGATAGATCCGTATTGTGGATCTTGTTGGGCTCTTGTATCTTTGGTAGAAAGGTTATGATCTCAAAATTTAAACTATATACAGAGAGGAGAGAAGTTGTTATCATGAAAATTGTTGAACATGGCCATAAGGTCTCCTTTGAGCATGTTCCAGAAGATCTGGTTGAACTCAGCAGGAAAACCATCTGGCCCTACTGCGTTATTATGCTCCATTTGGAATATTGCTTCTCTGACCTCCTCCGTGAAAGGAGCCATGAGAATTATATTCTCCGCTGGAGATACTTGTGGTTTATCCTCACGTGGAGTCTCATCCATAGAGAAATTACTCAGTGGCCTGAAAAGTCCTTTCTAATAATTGGTGATATATGCCTTTAGGTTGGCATCACTTGCGATTTCCCCTTCATCTTGGTCAAGATGGAATATACATTGCTTGCAGTGTTTACAGTTTGCCACGAGGTGGAAATATTTTGTATGTTGTGCCTCTCCAATATTTGTTTAACCTTCACTCTGATAACATTTTAGTTCCTCTTCTCATAATAGATGAGCTAGCCATTCATTTGCTGCTTGTTTTAGATGAATATCATCCATCGGTAACCCAACGATCTCGACTAGTTTAGCTTAGGTATCAAATATGGCTAATAACTCTTTCTTTTCTTTCTTATAAGCCCCAGCAGTTTTTCTCAGCCCACCTTGTAGGTGTTGACGTAAATATTGAATCTGAGCTTCTCAACAGGAGATAGGAGAAACTCCTCTATCCTCGCGGTGCCAACAATCAACCACCATGTCATGAAAGCCATCTTGAGTCAACCATCCTAGTTCAAATTTGAACAGAGTTTGGTTACCCCTAAACGATGGTGTCCTTGTGTGTACTAAAAGTGGGATATGATTTGATAGGAAGGTTGGGTGAGACTAGTAGGAAATTTTGCTCCCACTCTATGCAAGAGGGAGCTCTGTCCAGCTTCTCAAAATTCAATTTGTCTGCCGAGCTTGCCCAAGTAAATTTTCGCCCAGAGAGAGCAACTACTTGTAGGTCAAGGCCATCAATGACCGCATTAGAAATTAATGACCATGGTGCATCAAAGTGGTCATTGTTTTTCTTGTCCAGGTGCCAAATGATATTGAAGCCCCCACCAACTAAGAGCGGTAGGGTCTCCTCGCGGTATGTGTCGACAATTTTAGTCAGGAAGGATTTTTTAAATTGTAGTTGTGATGCACCATATACAACCATCAAGGTCCACTAGAAGGCATCATCCTTATTACGAATACAAAATTTTAAAAAGTATTGCGCTTCATGGATCAACGCAATATCAAAGGTAGCATATTACCGAGGAGAATGCCTCTTGATCTGCCATGTGAGAGCACGATGTGCCATATAAAGTCTTGCCGAACACTCAGATCTAAGGTGGATCAAGAAATAGCACTTTTACTTGTTTCTAGGAAGGCAACAAAATCAACATCATGCTCCAGGACTAGTTCTGCAATATGAAGAAATTTAGCCAAGTCACTTAGACCTCTGCTACTCCAAAATATACCTTTCATCTGGAACTATTTTTATTTTTTCTCTGGTATTTGGTCTTTTTCTTTTTCACCGTGGCAGATTTGGATTTGATGCGAATAGCTTGCGATTTACTATACAAGTGGTTCTAGCCCCTCATCCATAACTTCATCAATAACATGACCACAAATATTATTGAGGATATTATGAGTTGTATTATCTTGCTCATATTCTACATCATCATCAGAACCGGTCTCAGTCGACGCTGGTTGCTAAGGTGGCATGGAAGACAACTGTTTGTGTTCCAATTCAATATTCTTTAATTGATTAACAAAGATAGACACTGCATTTGAATCACTACCTATGTTCAAACCTACTCTATTCAGATTGGAAACAACAACACGAACTGGATATGAAATAAAAGATTCGCCGTCATAACTAGCGTACCTTCTTGTGGATCCAGGTTGCGCTCTGCTGTCTGGTGCATAGCTCATGTGAGAGTCCTCCTGTGCCACAAGAATGCCTGAGTTTGTTGGCACGTTCAGGCGTTCGCTGCGGCGTGACCTGACATCGACTAATGCCATGCTAGTAGCCGCGCGTTGAGTCAGCTCTGCCACTGTAGTCGGCGTCCCTCCAGAACCGGGCAAGACCACCTCTGTAGCAGCGTCCAGCTCGTGCCTCTGCTGCTGCCCCATCAACGCAGCTGCTAATTTCATCTACGGCAAGTGAGTGGCCCACGGGGCAGCTGCAGTCAAGGCCGTCGCAGCAGGTTCAGCTGCCGCAGCATGTTCACCCACCGTGGCAACTATAATTGGCGAGTGCGGCTGGTGAAAGGCTGCCTCGGTAGCTACGACCAAGCCATTGGCAGCTGAAGTCGTAGCAGCGGGGGAGTCTGCTGAAGCAGCGAGAACTCGTGCCGCAGCAGTTGCCAGCTCAGCGGCGATTGCCCATAAACCAACCGTCTCGGTTCGTGAGCACCTCTCAGGGCTGAGGGACAACACATGCCTGTCTGACTTGTATGGCATATCACGGGGCTGTTCCGTTGAGGTGACACTGGCACCTAGCGCTGCAGGCTTTTGTGCCACCAGAGTATCCATATCTAGGGCTTGCCCCTCCTTTCCATTAAGCAAATCAAAGTTGTTCGCCGACGCTGATTGCCATGTTGGGGAGGTATTGCGAGGATGGAAAGTTATTTTGGAAACAACCCACAGATCATTAGCTGCCTACTGCGTAGGAATGGCCTCTTTACCAGGCTCAATGCTCTCATCAGTCTTCATTCTATCAATCCCATTTTCACCCGTTTGCTTTCGCTATCATTATTATCCAAATATGATTTAGCATGTTGTCATCTTCATCATTATATTCATCATCCAGAGTGGGATCAATATCCGTCTTGGTGACAATACAAGTTTCTTTGGTGAACGAACTTCTTTTACATAGTATCTCCCATCAAAGTGTCCACACTTTCTTGAATCAAGTTTTGTTCAATCACACTGATCTGCATCTTTTGAACAATGCCTTTTCGTTTTAGACTGACCATGTCAACTGAAAGAGGAGCACCCACCATAGATCCGACCATGCATAGAGAGATATACTCATGGATATCATATGGAATGTCGTACACCTGTACTCATACTTTGTGTAGCTTATATTGAATCTCCAGCTTAGGGAGCCATTCGTCAAACTTAAAGGAAACACCCGCTTGTAGTTGAGCTTCTATTTGACAAGAGCGAATGAGATGCTGGAACTCGACTTTGTTTGGAAAAGGAACCAAAATGGAATTATTCTTAACTTCCTGGTTCCATGGAATGGGACCACTAC